>CM060964.1:310365627-310553127 GCA_030765045.1 Tenodera sinensis
AACTAATGTAGTTCCGATTCCTACAACCAAATCCTACAACTAGAAATTTTTTTCCAATGTATGGAAACAAACTAAAGTAATTCCGATTCCTAAATCTTGAAATTCTAAACTGATAAGCAACTATAAGCCTATTGCTGTTTTGTCTACACCAGCAAAAATTATTGAAAGCATTATTTATACACATTTATTTAACCATATAAAGTTAGTAATTTCACCGCTAAAACATGGTTTCATGCCAAAAATATCAATTGTTAAAAATCTTTTTAACTTTACTGAATATTATCATTAGAACTAGACCATTTTAAACAAGTAGATGTATACACTGATTTTCAAAGGGCTTTTGATAAAGTTGATCATGACTGTTTACTTGCTAAGTTAGCTAAATTAAGTTTTGCTTTTCCATTAATGAAAATATTTCGATCATGTTTAAAAGATAGATCGCAGGTAGTCTATTATAAGCATTGCATGTGATACCGATTTAATGTTAATTCAGGAATTCCTCAAGGTTCTAATCTAGGACCTCTTATTTTTATGTTATATAAATGATTTACCTAGTATTGTAAAACATTAAAAAATATTAATGTTTGCTGATGATGTTAAACTATATAAAAGCATCAACAATGTTAAAGACTGCATGGAACTTCATCAGGGCCTTGATTCTTTATATGCATGGAGCGAAACAAACAAACTCCCATTTAATATTAGTGTGTAAAAATGTGTAGAGGAAGTATTGTATTCCACCCAAAAATTCGATGTCGAGATTTCACCAGAAATATATGTTTTGAGACCCCCTGAATCCAAAAAAAGCATTTTTAGAAAAAGGTCCGTGTGTGTATCTGTCTGTGCTGTCTAGTGACAGCATAACTAAAAAACGACAAGTAGCTTAAAATCCAAAGTTGGTATTTAAGTTTAATGTCTTTTAAGGATGCGACACGAAGATTTTGAAGAAAATAGCCCCAGCCTAAACTACCCTTTACATGGAAAATTTTTCGAAAATTTTTATTTTCTTGAAAATGTCTCTAACGATTTTGATTAAAATGTCATATGTTTGAGATATTCTTATGAAAAATGAAATGTATATCTTGAATTTTCTGGCTATAGCACCTGTAGTCGTATTTACTCTGGACGCTTTTGCATAACTGGTAGGTAAACCGTTAGAGATAGACAAAATCGTACTATACAAAAATGTAGATCATGCAAAAATACACAATTTATGTCCGAATAAATTCTCTTGTAGGGTGAATCATTTCGGAGATATTCCTTGTTATGTGCATGAGTTTCGGAAAACTTAAAACTTTCGCGAAATGAAACATCGTTGTTCATTTTTTTACATACTAGCCTTGGAAAGATAACGGAATTTGAAAACTTGAAAACATTTGACTATCGCACAAAGTCTACTGTATAGTGATACTCCCGTTACACCTACAAGGAAATAAGCAAGAAGATAATTTGTACAAATGTTTATCTTAACTAACACGAAGAAGTTAGAGGTATAAGAGTTTGTAAGAATGGTTAGTACAAGAGTAGAGAAAGTCATGTGAGTGCAACACATGAGATTTTTTTTATAATGGTTTCTAATCCTTATATTTCCCTATCTGCATTACTTTGTGTTCATTTATGTTTTTCTCGTGTTTTATTTGAGTATGTATATTATTATACGCAAACACCTATGTATGATGATCATTGTAATTGGGCTTCCAACCCTGTTATGTTCATAAAAATAAATTTTAAAAAATCGGCGAAATGCGAAATCCGTTTACATTTCTAACACTTTATTGCCCTCTAAATTTAACTACAACTGCACAATTTCCTTCTCGTTCCTGACACAGTTTATAGTCTTCTCTACTGCTACAATTCACAGCTGTTCTTCCGATAATCTTTCTCAGTCCTTCAATGTCTTTCTCCAGTTTCTTATATCTTTACTATTACGATACAATTACTTGACAACACATAAATACTCGCTGACAGGCTGGCCGATGCACTCTTGTGACTAAAACTAACTGTACACGACAACTTAAAACTACTCTGACACCAGAAACTGACTCTAGCTCTAAAACTAAAAACTGACTGACTGCTCACTGTCTGTCCTATTTATACTGGAGCCGGCGTGACGTAAACACGTCGTTATGTGACATCTCTGTTTTCTGTTGGGCTGACCATAAGGATGTTATTATGATATTACATATTCCCACGCGCTGGGTTTTAGTAGTTTAGTATCAGAAGCAGGAGTGGAGATATTTTTATGAAAGTTATCTTAATATGTATCCACTTCGGTGTGTTGGTTGTCTTTTTCTGTTCGTCACAAACCAATCACGTAGTTTACTACATGATGTTTTTTTTTTGCTTTATCGTAATTGTGCCTTGAAATATTGCCTGTGAGGTGGACTATCCATTTTGCTTCTCATATGCGCGACCTACTGGCGTATGTAATGTGAGGTCATTGACCTTGCAGAAAGCATTCGAACTCAGTTTAATTACAGCATTCGTTCCGCCTACTCTAAATCAAGTGTTCTGTGACATGCCTACTTGATGGTATTAACCAACCTGAAAACATGCTACTCTTAATAACTAAAATTATAAATCCTCAAATGAAGCGTACATTGTTGTAATATTGTTCATTACCCTGTCCTCAATTACCAGTATTATTATTATTTGCACGTATACCCCGAACAAGCTGTATAAATATTATCATTAGCCTTCAAAATCGTTTTGTTACGAAATCAAGAATCGAAGGACCACCATTCATATTTCTGCTGAAAGAGTACTATTTCTAGATTACAAATGCTGTAATTAATTTGTAGTCTACTGTTATTCTTTTAGACGCTTAGGCGTTTTTTTCTGTAGTTTTGACAGCACGCAGTCCAACAATACGATAAATCAGACTTTGTGTAATTAAAGTCAAAATAATGTAGAGAAAATCATGCTAACTAATCCAATTTAACTATATGGTATGTGAAACAAGTTCTCAAATTCCTAGCTAAATACTGAGTTGTTGCTATCACTGGCTGAATGATCAGACACAGAATGATCCTTTCGTTTAATATAACATTTATTATATTCCCACGTAAAGAAAATGAAATTAATATATAATAGGTTCTTATAGTATGAAAATATATGTATTAAAATAATATTCAACAGAAAATGCACATTGATACATTTTGTGGAAATGTGTAACATACATACCTTGTCTCACGTTTAGAAATTTCATAAAATGTCACACTGCTGTAACAATTTTCGCGATAAACGTAAACACAAATTTATTACCATTTGAAATGTTACAGTGGGACTTTTCTATATTAGCATATAACTTGACCCGAAAATCATGGACAAGTACATTCCGATACCAAAGGAGTAACAAAAGATTAGACTTGTGAAAATTCAAACTATTCTCATTTTCAGGGTGCAATGAGCGATTTACATTAACATAAATCTTACCGAGTCAATGAGTTTCACAAAGCACTGGTTTACTTTGCTTTGGTACACAAAACGAATTTAATAATATGCACTGTTTGGGACCATCTCCCAGTTTCTTATCGTCTTACGGGTCTCGCAAAGAACCAAGTATAACAATGAATGCTCGCAGCTTTGCAATACGGGGCAGCAGGCGTGGCGCTGTAATGAGAACAAGGAAAGGTGGGGGAGGGTGAAGGGTAGATATACTTGGCCTCGCAGAAAAGCTAGGTTTTAATTCTCATTAGATTTATCTCCAGATTATTAATGCCTATTGTGGAAAGGATTGCAAATATTGCTTAAAATAAGCAGCATTTATTGGGCTAAACGGTTCTGTGTTGTGAGAAAAGCTTTTACTTTATCGCCAGAATCACAAAAACGTGTAAAATTTTACAGTAAACACAATGCAGTACTATATTGAAAAATATAAAAACGTTTATCCTTCCACAAATTCTCCCTATATTTGTACTGAAATTAAAATTCGTATTGAAATAGTTTCTACTTTCGAATGGAAGGTTTTCTTCTAATACTATGCAATAAACCGCCTTTCTTGAGTGGTATTAAAATGTAATTTCATTTTTGTGAATTTGCACAGTTTCTGAAATTTGTCGAACTGTGTTACCAGCTTGCCATACACCAGTAATCTGGCCACGTGTAGCTTCTGATGTATACGACATGCTGTGAATCAAACAGCAGTCGAGTAACGATTTAGTGAACCGTCAGAAATAATCATTACTTCCCTTTCATGCCGACGTGTCTTGGTTATAACTATGTCCAGATAGTAGCATGGATAGTTCTGTCATTGGAGAGGGGAAAAGAGAGGGATAAAGAAGGGGAAGCTACGAAGGCCTCGTTAAATCACCACGATACCCTTGCAATTTACTCAATTCTTTTTCTGTACATCTGTAAATAACACCTTAAAATCGACCTTGTGAACCTCCTGCCGCAACATTATTGCTTTAAACTGTAACACAGATTTTATATCTTTCTTGCCTGTTTCTTGGGTCTACAAACTAACGAGACATTATGATGTCCTACCTCACCAATTTGAAATGCATTCAAGTTCATTATCCATTTTGTTTTCTCTAAAACTAATCAATGGCAGTTTCTTTGTACTTAAAATAATACATTATACGTCTACTGATCTACTTTCATTAATATATTAGAATATATATTAATATTTATATATATTAATATATTAGAATATAACTGAAAAAGTGGAACATGTTTGCCTAATTATACATTTTATGGTTTTAATGCTATCAGTTCAACCGTTATGGATTTAGATTATCACGAATAAGCGTAAAAAGTTCTAGTTTGAAGGTTGGTGAGAAATGAGTAATTTGTTTTAAAAATCCAGAGTCCAAAAATTGTGATTTAAAGAATAACTGAAGAAAGCTAGCAAAAAAGCTGAAGATGGGAGGAAGCACGAACGGAAATCATGCAGCAAATGCGACCTACTTATTTAATAGTTTTCTGCAAGGTTTAAACAAACCCATGAACTTCTAATAATAAGTCGTTCCGAAAAGGACGCGAGAGCCTAAATCACAAAGTGAGCAGCAAAATTATTACAGTAAATTATTGTGGCCAAGTTTAAGTAATGGGAAATAAAATGTATACCAAATAAATAAAGTCTAACACATAATCTGCCAAGAAAGAAGAAAAATTGCATATTTTGTTAATATTTATTCTTTTCTTAAAACGAAAAAAGGGAACTCTGTTCAATATTTCTTCCTCACATGTACTTTTCAATGATGTGTAGTACGAACGCCTAATATATCATATACTTAGATGTATATCACACAGTTCAATATAGCTGACTGAAATATCGATTCTTTTCAAATTTACGGAAGGTTTGTAGACACAGCTTTCTTTAATTACTCGTTCACTTATTAAATTGGCTTTGCGGTAGTTTCTACGACTGTTTGTGTGCTGGGGGGGGGGAGAATAAATTAAAAATGAAAAATAATAAAACGGAAACAAAGTAGAAAGAAAGGGAGTAAAAGGGTAAAGTCTACGGATAATGAAATTCCCCCAGAAAAGCAATCCACTTTGCATACCTCCCTATTACCGTGTCTGCGTGATGAATGGGCATGATAGTTTACACGCGAGAAACATTAAACATGCACTTGGAATATAATTATTATTTTCTATCCACGAAAACCCCAGTTGCTGTCTCGCCTCTTTCATGTAAAACGCTGCTTTGGGATTCGATCGGTCGACGAAGGTTCCATCTAGCGGGAAAAGGAACAGATACACGGTTGCGGCTTCGTGGCTGTGTGCTTGACCACTGCAGAAGTTTGAGGTGATACTAGGTTATGGTTCGTTAGTGCTTGTACGATTAAAAGTATGCAGAAACGCCACTGCTCATAACGCCAATATTTCAAAATATTCTCATTCTGGTTACTTATCCCATTCTTCTGTAAAAATATATTACGTTTTAATTTTAATGTAGCAATTGAGCAATCTGTTATTTTCGTAATTTATTATAGAATTCTTTGATATTCTCCCTTGTAACTTTTAAATATTGTGTTATGAATCCACAAAATAGTGCCCTGTTTATTAACAGCGTGTTATGTATGAAGTACTCAAACTTCATGAACTTTAAAACTACTTGTTTCAGTGATTTGATTTAGAGGAAACAAAAGCAGCATCGTTTGGGAAGAGGGAAATGAAAATCTGTAATCCAAGTTGACAATTATAAGGCTAATAGTTACCAGCGTAAAACAATCTATTCTGCATGGCTGTACGCACTTATTAAATAGCCTTAACGGAACATACCTATATGTTGTTATGATAGTATTAAAACATTATTTATAGGCGTTCTTTTGAAAATGCAGATATACTTGCTACTGCTATCTAAAAAGCGGTGCGAACATTTTGCTGCTGTATTATAATTATTAAATTATTGTAATCTAAGTTACGAAGTAAAATGAATTATTTAGGGCTTATATATTTTTAAATCGTCTCCTTAGCGCGGTGGTGGTACTGCTGCTACTTACCAAACGAGAGTCCCGGGTTTGATTCCCGGTAACGGGGTAGGCATTTTCTCACGCTGGGAGACGTGGTTCGGGGTGCAATGAGCCTTGTTAAGTCCCTGAGGGGCCAATTGAGGAGCTACTTGATTGAACATTAGCGGCCCTCGTTGCGTAGACCACATAACCGGCCGGGAGGGACCAGGGCGCTGCCAACGCACCACCCTCCAGTACTGTACCCCCCTCATGACGCCTGTGATGGGCAGAGGTAGGGGACGCAGCGGCAGGGCGGTAGTCCTTGGCCCGGAAATGGCTATTGTGCCTTGGCTTATTATTATATACATATACTAGGTGGCACACTCCAGCCGGCCTTCGGGCAAGTAGATAACCCTTCGTGCGTTAAAAGAGTTGCAGAAATTACAGGGGTAAATCCAATCAGTGGAGTGCGTGAACTTTGTTCTGTTTGTAAGAGAAGAGAGTGGCAGAGGAATTGACCAGGCTTCAACTGGCATGTGCAGCGCGTGATAAGAGAGAGCAACAGTCTTAGACTATTTTCCACTTCACTTACGAGACTTTATTTTCCAGGGAATAAACTCATTCCTGTATATGCTACTATTGTCTAACATTACGAATTACACATTGTAAATTGCCGTAACATAATCCATGCAAACATGAGGGAGCATAATGTTTGATTGACATTTCTTTTTTTATCTCTTATAAATGTTATTGCTGTATTTTACTATTAGTTATTGTTATGATTTTTGTTTGTCGTTATTGTTTATATTAAATTATTTGTATTGTTTATATTATTAACATTAATAATGAATTTATTATTATTTTATTCTTATTGGTGCGTTTATCATTATTATGTTTATCACTGTTGATTAGTATTATTATTGTTTTGATTATTATGCTTACCATCATTATTGTTGTTATTATTGGTGGCGGTGGTGGTGGTAGTGGTGGTGGTAGTGGTAGTGGTGGTGGTGGTAGTGGTGGTGGTGGTAGTGGTGGTGGTAGTGGTGGTGGTAGTGGTGGTAGTGGTGGTGGTAGTGGCGGTGGTGGTGGTGGTAGTGGTGGTAGTGGTGGTGGTGGTAGTGGTGGTAGTGGTAGTGGTAGTGGTAGTGGTGGCGGTGGTAGTGGTGGTGGTAGTGGTGGTGGTAGTGGTGGTGGCAGTGGTGGTGGCAGTGGTGGTAGTGGTAGTGGTGGTGGTAGTGGTGGTGGTAGTGGTAGTGGTGGTGGTGGTGGTAGTGGTGGTGGTGGTAGTGGTGGTGGTGGTAGTGGTGGTGGCAGTGGTGGTGGTGGTGGTAGTGGTAGTGGTGGCGGTGGTGGTAGTGGTGGTGACAGTGGCAGTGGTGGTGGTGGTGGTAGTGGTGGTGGTGGTGGTAGTGGTGGTGGTGGTAGTGGTGGTGGTAGTGGTGGTGGTGGTAGTGGTGGTGGCAGTGGCAGTGGTGGTGGTAGTGGTAGTGGTGGCGGTGGTGGTGGTGGTAGTGGTGGTGGTAGTGGTGGTGGCAGTGGTGGTGGTGGTGGTGGCGGTGGTGGCGGTGGTGGTAGTGGCGGTGGTGGTGGTGGTGATGGCGGTAGTGGTGTTGTCTTTCTCCCAGCCAGACTTAGAGGACCACTATATCTGGAATTCCTGCAAGGTGAGCTTCACGATTTTCTTGCACTATGGCGGAACAGCACTGTGCACTGGTTCAAACGAGATGGTGCACCACCTTACCATTATGAACCAGTCCATTTCAATTAGTTGTATCCTGGACACTGGGTGGTCCTTGGTGGTCCAATAGCTTGGCAAGCAAGATCTTCTGATCTAACCCCATTGGATTATTTCTTTTGGAGACATTCAATAATATTGCGGTTTAAATAAATCCCCTCAATGTATGGTTAAATCATATGCATCTGTCACACGCAGTTCTCAGAAACGTTCATATAGATGCAAGGAGACGGTCGAAACATTGTATCAGTCAACAAGGAATCATTTTGAACACCTTTGAAGTCAACATAACAGCAGTCTTTGATGATAATAACGATGAGCGTAATAGAATTATAATGAACCGTAACAATAACAAAGATATTAATATAATAATGAAAATGATAATAAAAAAATTAATTAAAATAAAACTAATAATTATGATACAAATAATAGTGATCTGATGGTAATAAAAGTAACTACAAAAATTAACAACAATAATAGGGCTAATAAAATAATAATGGGGATACTAATGATTATAACGATGACCATAATATAATAATACTTAACAACAACAACAACAACAACAATAATAATAATAATAATAATAATAATAATCAATAATAATAAACAATAACAATATTATTATTATTATTATTATTATTATTATTATTATTATTATTATTATTATTATTATTATTATTATTATTATTATTATTATTATTATTATTATTATTATTATTATTATTATTATTATTATTATTATTATTATTATTATATTATTATTAATACTATGAAAGTTTGGATCTAGTTTAGGTCTGTGCTTAGGTGTTCAGATCATAACAGGATTATTCTTAGCTATACACTATTCAGCTCACATTGATTTTGCCTATTCCAGAGTTGCACGTATTTGTCCAGTTGCCTACCTATCTGTGGACGTATTTACGTAGGGAGGTTGGTAGGTACGTAGGTAGGTTCGTAGGTTAGTAGGTAGGTAGTTAGGTACGTACGCAGGCAGGTTGGTAGGTACCTAGGTGCGTGCGTACTTAAGCGGGTATGTACGTACGTCCGTACGTGCGCACGGTTACGTGCGTACGTGTATGCGTGCACGCATGTATGTATGGGGTAGGTCAGTGGGTAGGCAGGTGGTTGGTTCGGTAGGTCGGTAGGCCGGTAGGTAGATAGACTGGAATGAAGGGAGGAAGGCAGGCAGGCAGGTAGGTGTGCGTGCGAGAGTACGCGCATGCCAGTGTGCGCACGTTGTAAGTTGGGCATTTACTTTTGTGAAAAATAGTATCTCTCAGTGGCGTGTATACCATTTTGGAACTTCAAGTTCTAATGTTAAATTTGAAGCGGTTAAACTTGGATTTATGTATTTTCTCCAATTATTTCTCCAAGGCCACGTGAATTACCTAAAACATTTCAATATCGTTGATAAACATCCTATGGAGTGGAAATTAAAATCCAAAATAGTCGCTAAAATCCTTTTGCAGACAGGTATTTTAATATTCATGATTAATTTAGTAAATTGCTTAATATTTTGATTCTTTAGAAATATTTGTCAAATAATTTTCTTGTACGGTATATGATTTAGTTTTCATTGTTAATTTGCTCAGTTCAAAATTCATAATTAGGATACTATGTAATGTAAAAGGCTACAATTTGTTGTAAAATATATTGGGAGCTCCATTCGCGGAAAGTTCTGTATTATCTCAATTTGGGGCCCAAATAACATTACTGTTGATGGGCCCCTAAACTCCACTCACTGACTGACTCACTAGCTGGCCGACTGACTCACTAACTGACTGACTCACTCACTCACTTACCCACTCTTGGTTTTTGCTAACTCTCGCCTTGATTTTTCTTCTTATTAAAGTCTATAGGTACTTTTCATGCTATAACTCTGATATTTATATACTTATGACTATTTTGATTACATGGATCATGATAAAATTTTAGAAGTATTATATTTCTTCAAAACATTTAATGTGCAGCACAACTAGCCTATTATTGTTGGGGCACCCAAACGATTTGTTTGATAATTATGTTGAACCATTTTCCATTTAATGCAAAATAGGGTAGAAGCTCCTAAGGGACATAAAGGAACTTAAGTATCACGCTACTGACCCGCTTTTGAACCGGTTGGATTAGCTTGCCTGGCTGAGGTTTTCAACTCTTCATCTCGGTTTGTTCCTAAGTTTTCAGCATGAATATCAGGTAGATTTTGCGTTTTAGATTTCTGTACTGATTGGCTCATTAATTGTGTGTTTGCATATGTGATATGACTCATTCAGTTTGAAGATGTTAAAAGTTTTTAAATAGATCGCTGAACTTATTCATTTTTTAATCAGAACGAAGCAAAGTTCACTCGTTAAATTGTTAATTAAAGGTGTGTACATTTTGTTGTGAAATAGGAAATGTTTTGTACTATGTCAAGTACTTTCCCTACTCTTAACATTACTTTAATTTTTAATGTTGCGTTAATTGCCTGCTTCAGTAATCAAAGTTAATTGGAGAGGCTAAATCACGAAAACTGCCAGAAAGAATATGTTTATATGTTTACACTCTCTTATTAATTGGAATTTTCTCTTTAATTGATAGTTATTTATAGGCATATTATTCGCATTGTATTTTTAAAACTAATATCGAACCATTTCTACCTCCCCTCACAGCATCATCGTAACACATCGGATTTTTGAAGATGTCGATATTTCACCGGAATTAATTGGTCTCACAGTATCATTATTATTGTTATCTAAGGAGATTACTGCATCTGCCTACCTTCCTGGTCTTCGTACGTTGTAGTTATGTCAGATTGATCGTGCCGTGCAGAAAGTCAGCGACTGCAGCGCTACGAGAGATTGCGGTTTCCCTGAGAGGTGCCCCCGTGTGCCTTTGGAGCTAGCGGCGAGAGGCAGACAAAGGTCACAGGTACAGGTTGGCCATCGGGAACCTTGGGAGTAGATTTAGCCTATTCAGAATTCTACTTCTACCTTTTGGTAAGTTAAAACGCGAAATTCTAATCTTCTACTCCCAGTCTTGATTTCGGATACTTTAAGGAAGCAGTGCAATTTAAAGTGCGAAAAGACAGATTTAGAATTTTTATTCACCGGTCTAAATTAACAATGTGAGCAGAATACAACAGTTTTTGGTAAATTTGAGAATTTCATGACGAGGGGTAAGGTTTATTGTGTAAAGCAAATTAACATTTAAAAAAATTAACGAGAATTTAGATTGTGTTTATGTCAAACGTAAAGAAAATGTTGGTATATATATTGTGACGCCGGGCTCGGTGCACAATAAAGGATGGGTGGGGCAAGCTACTTCACATCACATGCCGGGCTGACGAGCGGGCAAAGGCGTTCAAGGTCAGGCTGCCTCGCGCGTCTGCTTCTGCGTAGGTGACTAACAACAATCGAAGCGGCTGCACAAAAGGGGATTTTCTCCAGACCCTTTAAGAAATATCAGGCTGAGTTACTGGTGCCACGTTTGTGGAGTTCGAGAAAGGTCCGCGTGACGTCTTTCCCTCTGTATAAGGAGGTCAGGAAACAGCAGAGAATAGTGTTACAGTTACGGACATGAGTCGGTCTGTGTCAGCTGTGAGTGTACGTCGTAAGAAGATTCAACGAGCGGCGAATTATTGTAATGCCATAATGTATGAGAGACAGGGAAAGTGAAGAAAGACACTGAATGGACTGAGCAAGGTTACGAGAACTTGAGTTGTGATTACAGGAAAGACTAGACTGTGTTAACGTCGAGACGAAAACTGTGTATTTGTGGTAAATTTTAGAGGGCAATAAAGTGATGGAAAAGTAAGTGAACTGATTTTGTCGTTTGTCACAATATTCCATTTCTGATAAATGCAAAGATAATCTGTTGTAAGACTGGAGTTAATAACATGAGAATAAAGCTACATAAAGTTAGGTTCTTGTTTTGGCATCATTGTATTCCTAGTTCATTCCTACATGTGACTGTAGCATTCCTTGTCCTCGGGTGGTAGTCGCAATATATCTCACGTAGATGTCCCTCCCTTGTATACCCTATTTCCTATAACCAAGAAAAGTAGAATATCTTGCTTAATAAACACCATTATAGCACTGAAGGAGATAAGAGAGCCTAAGGGCATGCATTTATGTACATCACGTAAAACTCTCAGTCTGATATCTTAAATAGTTTTTGAGATAAGGAGCGTCGAATTTAGCATATTTAACATTCGATGGCATGGGGCTTTAATCTCCCCTTGATTGATCACATATCGGCGGGGATTCTGCATTTATCACGCGGATTCGGATTTTATACGTCAAACTCCGGGCGGAAGGGATGAGATGATTGTACCAATGGGCGGCCGGTGAGCCACAACGAGACACTCACTGAGGACGGGTCCCTACCGGTGTATGTAGTACTTCATCTCGACACGAGGTTTGTGCAGGGAACTTGCCACTCAGGTTTCGACTACTGTCCCCCTCGGACAGACACGACCGCAACACCACCTCGGCACCGAGAGCCGTATTTACAGAGAACAGTTACCACCCACGGAGAGGCAGCACCCTCGCAACACAAGCCACAGATAAACCTGAAAAGCCTGATGGAAACGATATGAATTGTGAATGAAAGCACAGTAAATCTAGGATTGTGTGATTATCCTTCCCAACATTCGCCTGGTAACCCGGGGAAAAACATGTAAAAACTCATGGGCCAGATAGATTGGCCGCAGGAATCGAACCCATGATCTCCCGAATGCGAGCCTCACATGTCGCGAACTAAACTCGCTCCTATTAGTTGAGTTGTGTATTTGCCATAAACAATAGGTTTGTAGTAAATATTCGTTATTCCACAGATAAATACAATTACCTTAACATGTTATTTCTGGAAGTGTTAATTTCTAAAATTGAAGTTGTCATTTGAAGTAATGTACAAACGAACATTCTGAAGAGGATTTCAAAAACAGACCAATTATGTATGTGGTATTGAGGTACACCCAAAGGCGTAAGCAGTTTTCCGGCGCCTGTTTCTATGCAAATCTGGCAACAGTGTTGCTGTAGGGCTTACTCATACTGCGTAGAGGCTTTCTCAGTTACTGTTATTACTAATATTAATTTAATGAAATGCTAACTTTTGCCTAGAGCTTGAAATCCAATTACATGCTGCCGTTAATTAAGTAGAGTATACTGTGTTGCGTCATTAGTGGCAATGATGGAACGATGATGTGGAAAGTATAATCATCAACTAAGACATTAGGGTAATACTTCCAGCAGTTCAAAGCATATCTGCATACAACCTTAATTTTTACTTTCTCTACTACGTATAATAAATAGGGGAAGTATTGTATTCGACCCAAAATTTCGATGTCGAGATTTCACTAGAAATATACGTTTTGAGGCCCCTGAATCCAAAACAAACCATTTTTAGTAAAATGTCCTTGTGTGTGTGTGTGCGTGTGTGTGTGTGTGTGTGTGTGTGTGTGTGTGTGTGTGTGTGTGTGTGTGTGTGTGTGTGTGTATGTGTGTGTGTATGTGAACAGCATAACTCAAAAACGAAAAAGTGGTTAGAAACCAAAGTTTTTATTTAAGTTTAATATCTTTCAAGGATGTAACACGAAGATTCTGAAGAAAATTTCTCCACTCTAAATCACCCTTCACATGGAAAATTTTGATTTTCTCAAAAATGGCTCTAACGATTTTGATTAAAATACCATATGCTTATGATATTTTTACAGCAAATGAAATGTATGTCTTAAATTTTCTGGCTATAGCCTATGTAGTCCTGTTTACTCTTGGTGACTTTTGCATAACTGGTAAACGGTAAGAGATAGACCAAATATACTATGCAAAAATGTAGACCTCGTCAAAACACGCAAGTTATGTCCAAATGCATGTTTTTGTAGAGTGAACCATTTCTCGTTATTTGTGTTGATTTTGCAATACTTAAACTTTTCTCAAATGGGACGTCGTTATTCACTTTTTTATCTCTTGGCCGTGCAAAAAGAACGAAATCGCTAAGCTTTAAAAGATTTTACTATCGTTAAAACCTACTGTATTCCAGTATTCCCCTTGCACCTACAACAAAATCAGCAATAAGATAATTTCTGCAAATGTTTATCTCAATTAACACGAAGAAAAGGAATACTAATTTGTAAGAATAGTTAGTACAAGAGTAGAGAAACTCATGTGAGTGCAACACATCAGAAGCTTATTTATTTTACTGCCCCAACCAAAGGGTAGCCTGGAAGGACAAAGTATACTAAATACAAATGCATTTCAATTTAACACTTTTTGTTTAAGAATGCTAAGTTTATATGTTTGCTAGCTGAAATACCTGGCGTTGTCCGTGGTTTGACGGTTCATCCCTACAACTTTTAGGCTTAAGTTGCACTTGCCCAATAACCTTGAGACATTTAAAAAACATTACTTAATAGGCTTAAACGAAAGGTAAATTAAAACCCTTGGGGTACTATAAAGAACACAAAGTAAAGAAAATAAATAAATTAAAGCACCGGGAAGACGCTATGCAAAAGCACTGTTGAACAACCCCAAATACTACAGGAAGAAAACCAAGTAGAGAAAGTTGTGTGAATGTAAGACGTTGAATTTTTATTTCAATCATACAGAAAATTGTATGCATTCTTTGTAGCATAGGGAGTAAAGAAAGAAATTTGATTGTTTCTGAAAAGAAAAGTGAATAGAGATAATCGTGTGAATGTAATGCGTTGAATTTCAATTTCAAACATTACAAAACTGTATGAATTGTTTGTAAAGGAGGGAGTAGTGAAAGAAGTGTGTTTGTGTTCCATAAAAGAAAAGTGAGTAGAGAAAACCGTGTGAATGTAGTGCACATTGTATTTATGTTTCAATTATAGAAAATTATATGAATTCTATGTAGAAGGCCAAGTAGAGAATGACATGTGAATGTGTTATGTTAAAGAAAAGAGAGTAGAGAAAAACACATGAATGTAATACGTTGCATAGTAAAATGGATAGCATATAAGCCTCTCCATGAAGAAATACATGTGCAGAATTTCAAGCGGTTTTGGAGATTAGCGGTTAAAACACCGTGACACAACAGCTCATCTAATCCAAGCCCTACCGCGCGACCGCTGCGTCCTCCACTTCTGCCCGCCACAGGTGTCATGAGTGGGGTGCAATACTGGAGGTGGGACGTGGTCAGCAGCCCGGTCCCTTATTAGCAGTTAGACATACAAACATCCATTTTTATATATACACATTCTATCTGCTTAGCGCGGTAGTAGTGCTGCTGCTTACCAAGCGGCAGACCCGGGTTCCATTCCTGGTACCGACGTGGGGATTTTCTCCCGCTGGGAAACCTGGTTTGGGGTGAGCTTACTCTCGTTAGGTCCCTGAGAAGTAGCGATCCCTGGTTGCGAAGACCGCGTAACCGGCCGGGACCGGGTCGCTGACCACATCCCACTTCCAGTACTGTACCCTACTCATGACACCTGCGGCGGGCAGAGGTGGGGGAAGCAGCGGCCGGGCGGTAGGCCTTGGCCCGGAAAGGGCTGTTCCGTCCTGGGTAGAGGTTACTAGGTAAGCTCATTTATGAGTCATACTAGTAAATCAAACAAATATTGAGTATATAAAATACAATTTTGATATACTGCATTCACATGACCTTTTCTAGTAACTCTTGTACAAATTATTCTTACAAATACTTATTGTTCTATTTACTACACGTTAATCGAAAAAAAAATTGTAAAAATGGTTTTATTGCATATTCCCTTGTAGGTACAGTGGGAATAGGGGATAGAGGACTTGCCAGATGGTAAAATATTTTAAGGGTTGATCGCTATGTGATGACTTTTGAAATTACAATTTCTTTATATGACGAGGAGGAAGAAAGCCAATACCGACTTTCCATTGGAGAAAAGTGTAAGTATTTTTAAAATTCAAACCAATAACAAGAAATATCTTAGAATAATTCCAGTGAAATATTGACATTGATTTTTAGGTGGAATAAAATATTTCCTGTATATATTGTAAGTACTAGTAGAGAAAGTAAAAATAATAACGCAACAAGACAAAGCGGAGCAATGCAACAACCATTATAAATAAAATTAACTTAGGTATGTGAATTGTTTCTCAAAATGTAGTGGAGAATTTAATGGCTGCCAAAGTTCAGCAGAGCACTGTGGCTCTGACCTTCAAATTGTTCCCAAAAATAAGGAGCCGTGTATTACTCATGCATTTCTGTGTGCTAATAAATGTTCTGCTTTCCTTGATGAAGTCTTCAGCCTTAAGGGGGCTCAGAATGGTCACAAATGCTCAAATTTTCAAAACTTAGATTTTCATTTCTTCTTGTTCTGCAGATTTTAACAATTAAAATAATATATAACACTACGTTTACAATATGTTAGAATATATAATTTTCAGTTTTAGCACGTGTTGCAGCTGTCAAAAAAGTATCAAAATGATAGCAAAGTGACATAAAATGTGTAGCATTCAAACTTTCATATCTTTTTTTACTATAAGAGATATCGAAATGAAACTTTCGATAACTTTAGGGGTGTTTATTGTTCTTTGAGAAATTTCTGCGGTGGCCAACCTGCTACAGCATGACTGTCGGTTATTCACATTACCTTTTGTAGTAGCATATTGTCGCTTTGTCTTGCAATTTTTGTATTCTGTGGTGAAATGTGAGAGCTTTGCTTATCCACGTGTTTATATATTAATGTTTAAAATGCCTAGTACATTATTCAATAAAGGGAAAAATGTCAGTAAGCGGAAAGAAATAACAGAAACAAATAGACGTGATACCTCTAACCTCAATACAAATAATATAGATGTACTCGTACATAGTTCATCTCACAAAAGGAGAAAACCTGCACTAGAACTTATGAAGAAATGTTAGAAAATGAAAGTGTTGATTTTCACTATGAATTATTAATATGTATTCATTACAAGCTGCACAAGGTGAGTTTGTCTGTCTGTTGCAAAAATATCAGGACACAGTTACTATGCCTATGAAGAAATGTGTAGATTTAGCAAGTGAAATGACATTCTACTTTACCGCTAATTTCTTAAAAAGCACATTTTTTCATTTGTACCTTTTTCTCCTCTTCTATAAAAGATAAATGTTACAACTTTTAACATGGGAATTAATTTCCGTCTTATCTCTTTCTCAAAATGAAAAAAAGTGTTCCATATTTTAATTCGTTATTTTAAGTGCCTTGTTTAGAAAATGTTTCTTAAAAACAAAATAGATAGAGACGAATTCTCTTGTTAAAATCATAACAACATATTCAATATTAAGTAATAAAAATGTCAACTCTCTACTCCATATGGTTTATGAGAAAAAGGAACATGAATATAGAAAGTTTAACATTGGTTACCGAGCGGGATGGCTCAGGCGGTAACGTCTGTGGCCTGCATTCGGGAGGTCACGGGTTCGATCCCCGTGGCCGCGCACTCTGACATGGGTTTTTCTGTGGTTTTCCCATGTCACCTAGGTGAATGCTGGGGTGCTTTCATCTTCTCCATGGCTTCCTTTCCCTTTCTTGCTCATTTCCTTTCATCTCTCATCTTTTCAGCTGCGGTTCGCACTGCGGTTGGTTCAGGCTTTGGCGGGCAGATGGCACAGTTGCATGCTCATTGGAAACATACTTCCCTGGTTGTGTAGGAAGTTGCCGGAAGGGCCGGTCGCCCTCTTCCTGAGCGGCGGATATGCTTTGGGCGTCAGGTGTCACTGTTAGGGACTGCTGTGCGTCTCTGGGGGCTGAGTCAGGCTCCGTTCTCGTCCGTGCTTCCGGTTTCACTTCGCTTCATCGCCCACAACAGATCCATATCGGGGTTGCAGTAGGCGAGGTGTCCCCCCCCCCTCCGTTCTCAGCACACACACACACACACACACACACACACACACCCTTGTCTAGATTTTATGTCTTAAAGTTTACTGTAACGACGACTGGATTTCATTCTTATAATTTGAAAATTTGGCGTTTAGTGTGTCATGAATTATTTTAAATCTTTTGCGGGTGTTTGTTTTGAATGGGTATCACATATTTTTGTTTCCAAGGACTAAATTCAGTTTTTAGAAAGTTAAGGATGCCCATCTCAGAAAATGGCCAACATGGACACAACTCATAAGTATGGATTCTAGTGTTATTAAATTCTAAAACTTTTTTTACTTATTATTGATCATTTTTATACATAGCACTACAATTTTCCTTAGATAAGTAATTCTTACGTTAACTTGAGGTTTGTTCTAGGGGTTACGTGCATTGATGCTTCTCAATCAGTAAGTAGATCAGTGTCTTACTCTTGTGACGGCTGTGGTTGTTCTGAAATATCTGATTCAACTACATGTTAGCGTGCGTTAGGAACCTTGTACATAGATTGCTATAAGGAGCGTGTTGTAATTACTAAAAGCTTACTACTTTATTCTCTGTAGTTTCTAAACCTTTGCGAAATTTTAGAGCATATCATACAGCAATTTAAATGTGCCTGAAAGCCTATGGTCTTACAAAACTGTAGTAAAGCTTTATCTGCATTAAAGTGAAAATACAATTAAAGAGAAACTTCAGGAATCGTCAGATACTCAATTAGCTTCAGAGGTGTGGAAAAAGACAGAATGCCTGTTTATCCACTCAGTGTTTTTAAACAGAAAGTGTGTTATTTTGGCGATATGAGTTTTAGACTCTGTTGTCCCTCGTTTTCATTTATAAAGTAATTCTCTGTTTGAAATTGTTCTGCATGATGTATGTTTTGGTATACATGAATGAAATGTTGTATAAATACTTGTAAATAACAGGATAAAACAATGAGTTGAATTTTTTAAACATCCTTAGTTATGTCGTTAAACAAAAATATTAAAAATGTATTTTTTCCAAAACTAGTACGATAATTGAACATTGATCTCTATTGTTTTTGTAGTGTTTAACTCCCGCTTTTACTACTACGGCACTGCAGGCGGTGAGACTGATGATACATGGAATGAAGATGGAGCACCGATGAAATGAGATGGCGAGGGAAACCGGAGAACCCGGAGGAAACCCGCCCCAGCGCCACTTCGTCCACCACAAATCCCACATGCGGTTGCCTGGGATCGAACACGGACCACTTTGGTGAGAAGCGAATGGTCTAACCACTCTGCTACAGCGCGGCCCATTGATCTCTAGGATTTAATAATATGCCATCAGAAGTTTAATTTTTTTTAACAAAAAGTCCATCGTGTGGAGAACATTTTCAAAATATTGAGATATGATAAAAATAATATACATGAACTTTTACGTACATATTATACATTAAACCGTGATTGCTGCGTTACAATTTCATTCAATCGGTTGAAATTGTTGATTTTAGAAATTTCTCAGAAGGTATTCTTAATGCAATCTAAAATGTTTAGCGCTCCATTATTCACTAAGTTTAACAAACAGTTATTAAAGCGTTAGTTAAATGAGTTTCTTGTCCCTTATCATAATTTTACTAGCTGCTAGCTTGCCTTTTAATTAGCATGTCGAATTTCCCTGGCTTGGCGAGATTGGACGCAGGTTGACAAGAGAAACGCCTGGCTAGGCAGTTGACTTCTCGTGTTGCTGTGCTTGCCGGGTAGCGTGAATAGCAAGGGGCTTTCTTTGATCGCACGCAACTCGCTTCGTGTCGCATACCAATATCCAGGAAAATGGGGCACTTTGAAAGGGACAGAGGTTTAATAATTCCACAGACCTTACTAAAGTAATATGCATAAGAGGAAAACATTTTTATTACTTTTTACGTTTCCGTCTAGACCACGGCAACCATATAGGAACTTCAAAATTGCAGCTGTAGCGTTTGGGTCCGCTCCGTCCTAGTAACCTACTTATGTGCTATTTGCTTTCCTAACACGAAATAAAAACAAAAATAAACTTTATGTAACAGTCCCAGCAGATGCGCTTTTGCGATTCGATTTTATACGTGCTTTTCGGATTAAAATATCACGCGGAATAAAACCCTGTAGTGAACTGTCCACGTGCTGACTTTTTTCCCATAAGAGCGTAATGTATTGACCGAATGATTTGTTTGGAAGCGTGTGCTGCATACTTAATTTCTACAGCGCAAATAAACAAACAAAATTATCATAAAAGGATTCATCACACAGACAAAATTTTCAACACCAATTTTCTTCTTTGTGGTCTGTATTTGACTCAGGAGTTTAGCTATGACCTTTTGGTTGCCACAAGTAAACTTGAGATAACGTTATATTGTTTCTTTTCTATCGCGCTGACGTTTTATACCCTGCTTCAAAAGCAATTTATCTTTTTTTAAATTTTTTTTATTGTTCCATTTATATCCCGCCTTTAACTGCGGAGGTCATATTGGTTTTATTCGTTTACAGTGGGGGTTTTTATACATTGGATTCACACACACATTCACACTTTCATTCATACTTCCAGACTCAGGGAAGGATGAGGAATAATCTTGGCTGGAGAAAAATTCCTACCCCCCTGCCGGGAATCGAACCCGGGATCCCTAGCACAGCAGGCAGATGCTCTACCAACTGCGCCACGGGGCCAGCCAAAAATTTATCTTTTCTTTCCCGGTACAATAAATATTACGCGAAAGAGCATCACTAATACATTATATTACCGCATAAAACAAAGAAATTATGATCATACTTTCAATAATATCACTAATGAATTGTGTTTATTGGACACTGAAGAAACCATACGATATAATATTGTAGCAATACTGGCACTACTTACAGTCCAACTGCATTGTAGACTATAATTTTGAACTGCTGGTGTTACTGTGTTTACATCGTACCAAGAAGTTCCCCACTCAACAGCACGATTAAACGTTCAAGGACAAAGGCATTCTCCTGCATTTGCTTTTTAAAACTAGGAATTTGGTTTTATTTTCTCTACCGCTTACCTTATGGTAGATAAAGCAAATATTGTGTTCCATCTAAACCTAAAAGACTTTATAGAAACTACACGATTCATGAAGAAAATAGAGCAACATAACTCAAAAACAAAATACGATGAATACCATACTTTATATTTGAGGCAAAAACACCTACGGACAGCAGACGAGGATGTTAAAGAAGATGCTCCACCCAAACTGCCATTTAGAGGAAAGAAAGAGCTATTTTTAATTTTCATAAAACTGATGTTTTAACCGTTTTCGTTAAAATGACCTGTTTGAGGTGTTGGCATAGCGAATAAAATTTGTGTACTGAGTTTTCTGAAAATCACCTATGAAGGCCCTCTTTGATCAGATTGAACCTTTTATAATTCTGTATGACTGGTAACACATGGAAGACGAGTAAATAATTATTAAAGGGAAAGGTATATAGATAGTTGAAATATACAAATTTATGACACTAATTGTAACATTAAGCGTTTGGAAATATTTCATATGGGATGTTTGAATTTCCAATGCTCGGATTCCACCTCACGCCAATATAGTATGAACACAGACTATTTTCATTTGTTCTAACATGGAATGCTGCATTTTGATTAAAAGCGCATGTGCTAATAGCATGCTTAAAATTGAAAGATGAACATGCATAATTTACAAGCACTTATGTAGTTTACCCTTCTTTTTGCTATTATTTGCTATGATTTTATATACTTTTATTGTATAAAACTTACGCTAATCATAATAAATGTGTGCCTAGCAATGGTCTCAATTGGCAATAAGAGGTTTTGTTATGCTTAGGAGGCTGGTCAACTGTACCTAGGTATATACTACTTTTAATTCTGGGAAAATTTAAACAAACAACCGAGCATATTTAGAAACAGCAAATGCGAAGAATGACATAACCCGTTTTCAGGTTTCCTATACTTAAGTTTTACTTTTTGTGATTTTACAGCTATTTTAAAGAACAATTGTCTCATACCTCTACATTTTAATAAAAATCATTAGAGCTATTTTTGAGTAAACGGTTGAAATGTTCCATGCAAACGATCAGTTGAGAACACGTCGAGAAAATCTTCATCTTTAATCTTTGAGAGATGCCTATCTTTTAGAAGTTTTTAATTTGTTTACTCTATTTTCTCTGTCGTTTCTTTAGGTATATGGATCACGTACATCCCACCTAAATATCAAGCCTCTAGATTTCCGGAATTACACATTTTTTTAGCCCATGGAATCCACAAACGTATTTTAGAAAATAGTTTCACACACGTTGTGCATGTGTATGTGTGCATGTGTGTATAGGAGAGAGACATAGGGACAGGAAGCATGCTAATTTTTTTCTTAACTAAGACGTTCTTTAAGGTTACAAGTCGAAGTTTTTATCTCAATTCCCTCAATTTTCGTTCCTTTTTTCCCTCTTAATTGGATAGTAACCGAATTATATGAGTTAAATTTGAAATATTGGCATTACAAATAAGAATTGGAATGTTGTGCAAATATAGTGTAAAATCATCTTCATTCTTAATAAATTTCATGCAACCTGCAACTCATAAAGTCTAACAAACATTTGCTTAGTGAAACATAAGGATCTTATAAAAATCTATGTAAAGTATGCTAAATGAACTTTGTTGCGTGATATCATTTTCAAAGCATTCCTATTGTGTGCTAAAATTTACCAGCGTGGTCTATTCTGTTTCTCCACTTAGGTAGCATATTATGGAGTTCACATAAGCTCACATAACCTTGCATCAAACAAAATGAAATTGTGACGTAAGCAATTGAATGTCTCAGCATTCCACGATAAGAAAGCCCATTTTGCCTTTATTTGCAGCCGTTTATGCACACATGTTTATGGCGAATGTCAGGCTAGCAAGAAAGATTTTATATGAATAGCCTATTTGGGTCCTTTGAAAATGAGAAGGGAAATTTGTATGAATGTTAATAAACGTATTTTCTAAGGCATGGTGTTCAGAGAAACGCGCGTGCACATAAACACATGTTCATTTGAATAATTTTACATTCTCTACCACATATATAATTTCGATACCGATGTTTCATGAGAAATAAACGTTTTGAGGTCCCCTTAATCCAAAAACACATTTTTGGGAAAATTCCGATGTGTGTATCTGGACAGGTAACTCAAAAATGAAAAGTTTCTTAAATTCTGAACTTGATATTTATGTTCTACATTTTTCAAGGATGCGACATGAAGATTTTCAACAAAATCCTTATTTCCCAAACTAGTCTTTACATGGAATATTTTTTGAAAAAATTTGATCTCACATATGACTAACAATTTTCATTGAATTACCATATATTTGAGATATTTTGATTGTAAATGAAATTAAGATTTTGAATTTTCTGAGAATAGCCTCTGAAGTTCTTTCCATTTTGAATGATTTTTTTCATTATTGGTAAACCGTAAGAAAGGATAGATGTCTTTAAAGCACACAATTTGTGTCACGTACAATTTTTTGGTGGAGTTAACCATTTCTAAGGTACTTATTATTCTTGGTTGGAATTTTAAAATATTTATCTTTTCTCAAATGGGAAGTCGTTCGCTTTTTTCCTCCTGGTCATATAAAGAAAACGTAATTTCAAAATTCTAGAACTTTCAGACTTTCAAATAATGCCCTTATTTTGAGACCCCAGCAGGTTACTAGAAGATTTTCAGTGCTTTAGTTTGTATGCCGGTAATTGGCATTTATTCGCAATTAGAGTAAAGAGACTTCCGGCGTGCGGCTCTGGCATTGTCGGCAGTTGTATCTGTGGTTGCCGACAACGATTGCTTGTCATTTGCGAAACGTCAGCACATTCCGAAACAAATCATTTTATGTAATAATGTGTACGTAAATTACGTAGCTTTTCCTAAGCAAATATGTGTATTACAAAACAGACAAATAGTAATCAAGCAAATCGTGAAAGGATGTAAGCACTGTGGAAACAGATAAAGCTGATGCATTGCCGTTTGGTTGAGAAATAAGTCCTTGGGATTGTTATATTTCTAGTTTCTTAAAAACTGCATAACTCACCCTACATCTTTTTTATATTTAAGGGGAGACCAAAGAACGGAAATTGAAAAAAGTGACATTTCAGTTTTTTGTGCAGTCTTAAGCATTGGACTCTTACTCTTTAATATGAAAGTATATATTGTATCATTGTAGTAAAAGATTTATATGTTTAAAAGTGGTATGTAGTTCCCATTTTATACAGTGAATTCTGTAGCAGAAAAAAAAAAACAAACATAACTTCTACGCACTTTAGAGTAGAGAGGTCAACTTTATCCCATCTTTTAGGGAAGTTTTGTTTTACAACAGCGGATTATTACTGAAATTAAAATATATATTTATTCATTTATCAAATGCATACAACCACAAAGGGGATACTCATAAATGGGTAGAACATGTAAGTATATTAAATTGTACAGAAATATACATTTTTTTTTTACGTCCTGCATGTGTCAATCTCTGGCTTCTTCTTCTTCTGATTACCCTCCACTTATGTAGGACTTAGACCCCCTAGGACTTGCAAGCCAGTGCCTGGGGTCAGATGCCTGTCGGAGAGCAGAGGAACCTATGGACTGGACAGAGTAAAGACCTGGAAGTGGGTGGTCAGCCAAGCACCATGCATGAGAGTGACGAAGAGGATGATAAGAAATGCAGGGGAAATCGATGACTGGAAAGGTGATGCTGGAGCAATCGGGGGAATGAGTGGCGGGGGAAACCGGAGAACCAGGAGAAAACCCGCCCAGATGCCGCTTCGTCCACCAAATATACCACATGCGGGTCCCAAGGTGGTAGGCGAGCGGTCTAACCACTCGGCCACAGCACCACCTAATCTCTGACAACTATCCAAAGGTTATGAATTACGTGAAAAGCCATTTGTGCAGCTACATAACAGAAAACTAAGAAAATATTTTATATAAAGGAAAGAAGAACAACACATAGAATGTTTCGATTGTCAGTATTCCGATGTTTTGTACACAGAGTATTGTAAAAGTATTGTTCATGATGGCTTTGATTAACGATTGCCAGAAGGCATAGCTAGTTACAGAATCTTTCAACAATTTTCCTACAGGGACTTTTCAGAGTTCGTCTGGTTACTGAACCTGAAAACAGGTTGTGCTAAAGAATTTTTTCTGATATCAACTTTTTGCATTCACGCATTATTAGATATATTCCACATTATTAGAAAAAAATATTATTAGAATAATATTGAATGGGAGTGTTGAAATAGGTGAGTTTTAATTCTCAGTTTCAACAAACTTTAAATAATTTGTAGAAGTATTTTGAGTTCATAAAGATTTTGAAACGTTCCAATTGCGTATAAAATTAAAAGTCTCAAATCATACTATATTGTAGCAGTTGGTAACCAGAAGCCTACTATGTATACTAAGAGACTACGCAAGTCCTAATATGCAGTTAAATGCAGATATGATTTAAATGTTTACTTCACAGTCTTCAAAGGGCTTAAGCTTTCCTGGATAAAGATGCAATTCCATGAAGAGTAATAACATGCAATTTCTTGGCTGTGAGTCTGTTAAGAAATGCAAGCGAAAACAATCGCAAGCACCGCTGCACTTACAGAAACCTGGCATGAATGGATAGATGAGTACTTAATTAAGATGTTACATAATATTATTTATTTATGCCAACAAGCTTACTGCTGATGTTTTTAAACACACAAGCCACGTGTGGGCAATGTTTAGGAGGTGGAATCAACACTTCCCGGCTATGGCATTGAATTTTTCAGTCCTGATTCCATCTCTTATAATATTACATATTCCAAATAACAATTAAAACTATCGTATAGTCTCTTTACAAAAGAAATACATGAGTTGCACAAATAGTAATCTTCTTTTTTACCGGACTACCCTCCACTTACACCCCCTAGGACTTACAAGCCTGTGCCTAGGGTCAAATGCCTGTTGGGAGCAGATGAACCTATGGACTAGACCAGGGGTGTCAAACAGCACTCACCAGGCGTGAAAAATTTTCCCCTATTTTCCCTCCCGCCGTGATGATCAAATCGGAAAACGGGAAAAACAAAGCGAAAATCGGTTCTACTAGCGCGTGCTACTGCAGTTAAGGAGGGGTAGACCCCTCTCTTCACACCCTCGGAGCGATGCTTGACATGCCTGGACTAGACAGAGTGGAGACCTGGGAGCAGATGGTCAGCCAAGCACCAGGTATGATAGTAAGGAACTGTATGATATGAAACGCAGGCGAAATCATCTCGGCCACTGAGCCGCTTTAAGCAGTAATATAAGAAAAAATAAAACTAATTAGAGATAACCAATTATAAACATAAGTATAAGAGGCAATGCAAGGTAAACAAGAAATCTTTGATGGTAAGCATATGAATTCAAAATTAATTAACAGGGTTCTTATGTCTGCCTTGCTGATAGAATATTACAATTAATTTAGACAACTTGTTAGGCTTATATTGCAAAGGATTTTGCACTCACTGCAATTAAAATTCCAATCTAATAATTTGATGTGATCTTTAAGAACACAATAATTAATGAGAGGGCTGGCACCGTTTTTCATTCACAAGTTTTTCAATGCTTGGTTCAAAATGTGATAGTGTACACCTTAGATTATTTTCACAACTAGCCGTGCTCGATATTGTGATTCCATGTAAGCCGGCGTAAAAACCCTAGATTTACACAAACATGTTTATGGAAACTGCACCAACAACGTTGCAGCTTCCATAGCAGTGGGTATACAGGAAAATATCTTAACCAAAATTCTTCAACGTTCACTTTTAGAAAGTCCGGGTTTGCTTCGGAATCACATTTTAGGTCGGTTGCCTGGTCCTAAAGAAAACCAGGAAGTAAGCCCAGTTCTATTTTTAGTGGATCTTGTATCAATTGATATTACCGGGTATCTGAAGACATATCTGGAACAATATTACAAATTAGAAATTAAATAGCCGAGTGACCATGGTCTTAACAACTTCAATGTGGTACAAAAGAGTCTGCTGGTCACTACTTAAATCTTTACACAAACCCTCAAAAGGTCTAGTATTCATAGCGCTAGATCTGGCATAGTTCAATACTTCGATTACTAACTGCAAAGCAGATTTAAGTGTTTCAGGCAAAGTCTTACAAGCCAAAACTTATCTGTGTATGACACAAAGAGAACCACTGATGCTAGGGTTGAAACATGAACAAATCTAGAAGAGCAACCTGCCATGGCTTGTGTGCTATCAGTACATACTCCAACAACGTTCTCCCAAGGAAGATTGTTAACTGACAAAATGTTAAATAAAGCAGAAAAAACATTCTCAGATTTTGTGTACTGATCCCAAAATTGGGGATTCAAACACGGCCCAGATCACTGGTGTGTTGCTAATTGACAGGGAAATTAACAAAGAAAATAGTTTTTCTCAGATTTGATTGTTGTTTGAGGAGATTGGGAAAATAATATTTTCTTTATGAGGCGTTTTCCATCAATATATTCACAATAAAGCAGAAACTGAGAGCAAGAAGCAAAGATCGGATATGTCCTTACTTTTTTATTACTTCTGTTTAAAATCGTATGCCATTTCATCAATTCTACGTTTTAATGAATCATTCGAGAGAGGTATATTTGCAATTTTTTGCTACTTCCCTCTCCAAGTAAACTGCTGCATGTAGTCAGTAAACATGTGCCTCACCAATCGTGTGTGACTTCTTATCTTTTGATATAAGTAAATTGAGCTTTTAAGATGGTTCAATGATCTTTACTTTCTCCAATTGAAAACTTCCAGTTGAATTGAATTTCATTCGTTTGAGTGGAAAACTCGTCAAAAACGTAGAGAAGTACGTGGTAGAGAAACAAAAAAATATCTGCGAAACGTAGGTAGACATAGTAAGGGTGATAATGATGGTTAAAAGCTCTACAATAGAGACAATGATATGAGCTAGACAATTTTTTCTCATTATGTATACCTATTGGATATGAAAAATCCGATGTGTTAGATTCACATGACATTCTATACTCACTCTTATACAAGCTATTCTTACAAAGCTTATTCTTCTATTTACTTCATGTTAATCGATATAGACATTTGTGGAAATGGTTATGTTACACATTTACTTGTGGTTACAAAGGGAACAGGGGAATACAGGGGGCTTAAAGACAGTGAAATGTTTTAAGAGTTGGTCGCTATGTGATGGTTTTGAAATTTAATTCTATTTGCGTGACCAGGAAGGGGAAAACGAATAACCACTTCCCGTTTGAGGAACGTTTAAGCATTGAAAAATGCAAAACAATAACAAGGTCATAAATTACGTGCTTTTACAAAGTCTATATATTTTATGTAGTAAGATTTTGCCTCTCTCTTACGGTTTACCAGTTATACCAAGGTCATTCAAAATGAGGTGCACTTCAGAAGCTTTTCTCAGGAAATTAAAGATATACATTCCATTTGTCATGAAAATACCTGAAAGTTACGATAATTTAATTGAAATCATTAAAGCTATTTTTAAGAAAATCATAATTTTCGAAAACTAATCTATGCAATGGGTAGTTTGGAATGCGTGAAGTGTTTTTGTTTTGAGTTATGCTGTTCACAGAAAGACAGATAGAAAGATGCGCGCGCGCACATACTTATAGACCTTTATCTTAAAATGCTTTTTCGGGTGCAGGGAGTCTCAAAACATGCATTTCCGGTGAAATCTGATGTGTTGCACTCACACTATTTTCTGTACTCATGCTTTACAAATTATTTTTACAAACACTTGTTCTTCTATATAGTTCATGTTAATCGAGATAAGCATTTGCAGAAATTGTTTTATTGGCTATGTCCCTATAGGCACAATGATAATAGGGGAATAAAATAGGCTTAAGTGATAATCAACTCTTTTAAGAGCTGGTCACTATGTGATGGCTTTGAAATTCCATTCTCTCTGCATGGCTAAGAGTTAAACAAATAAAGAGTAATAACTTCACAGTTGAGAAAGGTACAAGTATTGGAAAATTCAAATTAATAGCACGGAACATCTGATCGTAAATAGCAATTTTGGTATATAACCGGCTTTTCATTTTTGAGTTATGCTTCTTACAGACACATAGCATGCACACATGGACCTTTTCCTAACATTTTTTATTCAGGAGACACTAAAATGTATACCGGATGGAAGTGAAATGATTCGCTAGACTTTAACAGCGAATTTCTCATGCTGTGAATAACAAGAAAGTCTAATACCAAAATGTTGAAAAGTTTATAGTTTACTAGAAAAAAATATTTTTATCAAAAAAACTTATCACCACCTCGCTGAATTATTATTGGTTGAAGGTTCTTGATTTGTGGCTATATTAATAGAAAATTGAATAAATGGCAACTTTTTCCTTTGGCATATTTCAATAGAATCAACGGTTTTTGTGTAAATTAAATTTAAAAGAACCCACAATTAGTTGCCTTTTTGTTGCAATAAATTGTGGGTTTTCGCATAAGGTTGGGCAACACTGCGGAAGACTAGTAGCAGACTTCACAGTTCTGGCATTGTCCCCTTATTTTCGGAACTATCTGGTTCTTTGCTCTATCTCGTATCTGTTCCAGGAAGTCTACTATATAATTTATTTTTTCTAGAGTGTAACAAGCGTTAAAATATAATTTATTTAATGTTTATCTTAATATTCATGAGATAATAATTTGAAACTTGGTATCAGAAACTAGTTACCATCTTTTTAAACTGAAAACACATATATTGTTCCACATTATTGGTTAGAAATTGAGATTTAACATCAAATTGTAAAGTATCAAGACCATAGTTTAGGTCTGATTTGCATGTTTTCTATTTTAACCATAAAATTACGTTAGTGTCGACACCTACTATACTTCAAACATTATGAACGATAGTTAAAATTAGCACATCTTAATATTCCACCTCCGAAATTCTACAAATTATGTGGATAGTGTTTTGCTGAGTAACTCTATTTACGCATTTTGAATTTAGTTTAGATATGTAATAACAAGCAACAATATTTTGTTTTTGATTTCGTCTCTCTTTAATGAAAGTAATTAGAAATAGTAATATATTTTTATATTACATACTAAAATAAATGATTGCCAATCTCACACACTTCAGGATCAAAATAGAGATAGTCCTGCTCTAACGAAATGTTCAACAAAAGTTGGTATCAAAAGGATTTTTAAAATGTCACGTTTTCAGATATGAGACATAGCTATTGTATTAAAAGCAGTGACAACAGTTCTAAAGCAAAGCAAGTTCTTTCTCAATGTGTGAGAAAAATAATACATAGCATTTAAAACTTTAAACTAATATTCATATTCCACTTTTAAAGTCGTGCCTTATTAAATAATTGACACTCACTTTGTCAGTAGGCACGTTCCTGGCGTCGGTCGAACAGCAGCTAGGTCCCATCTCCGTGTACTCTAGGGCAGGTTCCCCTTCAGCGGACTCCATGGTCAGGCGCTTGTGGGTGACTTTGGACGACATCAGATCATACGAACTGGTAACGTTAGGGTCCCCGTCCATGCTTCTGTTCGTCATCACCTGCCGTTTGAGACTCTCCCCTCATCCCTTCATTCCAGATGTTAGGTTAGAAGCCCAAAGAGCCATATGGCCTACGTGCAGTGCTCTACGCCGGTTAAGAGGCCTCTACAATGTGTACCTTTTTTACAACTGTGGATAAAGTAATTTCTGAGGTATTCTTAATGATAATAAGAGTTATATATGCCTTCTCAGTGTTTATATTAATGTTTATGCGTACTTTCTGTGAATAAACGATTGCAGTCAACTCCATGAGAGTTTCGCATTTTCATAAAACGGAAAGCATTGTACCTCAAATGGATATACGCTCATCTCCGCAGCCTTCGCGTGATTCTCTCTCAGGCAATAGACGCTCTTTGACCGTGTAACATCATGTTACATCGCTTGATTTCCTTCTGTTCCGCTTTGGTGAGCTACACTGCAAGTTAATTGATGTAATTCATTAGGTCTAATATATAAAATGGACATTGTATTCTACGCCATCAATAAACTCTGCAATATTATGGAAGGAATTAAGTTAAGACCTAAACTGAATCCAAGATTGAAAAGCCATAAGTCATACTTAGTTGAGAGCTAAGTAAAATTTGATACCAATACTACAGACAGGGAGAAAATGCTATTGAAAGAAATGTTTCACCTTCACTATTTTTAGATTTGATTTTTGGACACTAAAAGTTTGTTTCCTTTTTTATTTTTGTAAGATCTGAAGTGGTAATATTTGTATGCATTCATTTCTAATTAGTGTATATAATATATCAGCACATCTAATTACCAAAATATATACACTTTTTCGTTATTATGAAATATTATGACTTTGTTCAGTTTTTCAAGTGTCACTTCACTCGACCTTCATTGTCACTTAATAACCCAGTTAACTTTTGTTGAGAGTTCACTTAACTCGCACCGTCACCTCATGATTGTGAACTAGTTGCAATTATCACTGTCACTTTACTTTCCTCCAGTACAATGAAATGCGCACAACGCAGCCTCTTCTTCCGGGCGGTTCATTCTTTGGGCAGTCGAATATAAGATGCCTCGGATCCTCTGCAGTAATAGTTCTCCTTGTTCGTCGTCACAGCCGTCCGAACTCGCTCGGAGAACGCCACTTTTCCTCACAACAGAAACGTACTCTCTAACCCGCTTGCTCACTAACGCACTCACTCACTCAACTTGCGAGAGTGCTCGCTTATTAGCCGTTGCAAATTTTCAAACAGTTGCAGAATTTCGAGGTGGCGAAACTTCTAGAAGATCGTGGTTATATGGATATAATGCTTCCAAAGTTTATATTCTGCGAGCACACTGCTTATCTGTTTATCCTTTGGACTGCCCAAAATCAACTTCCCGATAACCTTGGGCCACAGGTCACTTGTACATAAGACTAAAAAACTAAGTTGACCGTCTGTTTGTTTTGCACATTGTATTATAATCTATCTGGTTTATTTAACAATATAAATCGACATTTGTACATTTCAAAGAGTCTTCTTCTTCACTATTAAAATTCTCAGCTTATAGCACTCTTCACTTCAGCCACACTTTCCTAAGTGGACCTATTTCTCATTTTCCTTCTGGTATGTATTTCATTATTTGTTTGACTATTTTTTCATTTCTCATTCTTTTAAGGGGACAACATAGTTTTAACATACATAAATTGCAGTTTAGTGGGTTAAATTACCACTTCCTTTAAAGTTCTCTGTGGTTTTTACTGAAATGTTTATGAATTATTATTTTTCTCTGAAACCACATGCAATACAGAGTCACACGTTTGCATGCTTGTTCTTAGTATAAGCAGCTGTTTCCTGAAACTCAGTTATTTATTTGTGTCAGTTTACTAGAAATTAAAAAAATAAATTATTTCCAAAATCAAAAAACTAAAAATGTGAAAAAATTTACAATGCTGTTGCTTTCTTAATATCACAAATATATATTACAAAATCATGATTGTAATTCAAAATGTTCGTTTATGTGTCGTATACATGTACATACTGAAAGTTTTGACTCTCTAACTCTCATATCTTCTGAGAAAAACGTACATGAATTCACATGTATTAAGAGTAAATTTTATTATTTTTGTGCTGGATGAAATAATGTTTATAGGTTCAACCACATGAGCTATCAGTGCAAATAACCACTTGAAATAATTTTCGTGATTTATAAAATAATTAAGAAAACTTTCAGAAAGAAAAAAGAGTAAACATTGAGAGCTTTAAGAGCAATGGTAATTTAGCTCACCAAGGTGTAATTTCTGTGTGTTCAGACCACCTTGATTTTTTTTTCTTTTTTTAAAATTAACGTCCTCCAACATTGCGTCATATCGGACGGTGAGCGAATGAAACGGGTGAAATGATGCTCAAATGAGCCCGAGGTGCGTGGAGCTTTAAGTTACCCGAGATTCGTCTTCTCAGGATAAGGGAAAACCTCGGAAAAAACCTTACCCGGATAACTTACCCTAAGCGAGATTCGAACTCTCGACCTCTTTTGAACGTGAGGCAGACACGCTAAGCATCACGCTATCGAGGCGGGCAGACCACCTTGTTCCCTTCATATTTTGCATCTATTGTTGTTTATTTTGTTGCATACACTCATTAATGTTACGTATTTTTAATTTTGATCTTATTTCTTTGTTTCCGATTAGATCTAATATTGAACAAACTTTACTTACAAAGTTCATCTCTATAGTATGCATATTTTATTCCTGTTTTTTGTTGTTCAAGACTCACTTCCAAAGGGTAAAACTAATATGGTCTTTTCCACATACAATTTCAATTTTGTTTCTTGCCTTGTTTTTTTAGTGCTCTTTGTATTGTGCCATACTTTATTTCAGATTTATTATGCTTAGTTGGGACAAATATCTTTTTGAGGAGTTACAGTTATTATCAATTTACTATCTGCTATGCCTTACTTCTTTGTTTATGACATTTTTCCTTTTGTAGTTTATATCACAGTGTAAACTTTTAAAATGAGGCATTGGCTCAATTATATTATACTTCATTATAATCTTAGAACGTAGAAGATATTTTTCTCCGAATGTCATGACCTTAAGTTTCTTATTTCACGGAATATACACATTAACTTGAAATACTATTTATTGTCACATAAGCAGAAGTACGTGCATTTTTAAATTAATCGTTATAGTATGTTTAACTAATAAGTTTTCTTTAATTGCTAATTTAAGGTTATGCCTTCACGAAGCTATAAAGCCTCTACAACTTTTAGTGCCTAGGTTTGCATCTGACTATATTTTACCAAAAGCGTTGCATGACTCACAATTATAGTAAAATAATAAATTTTATTGTAAAAAATGTGGGATGCGTTTTATAATATTTTTATCACAAGTTTAATTTTATAAAAAGCTACCAGTGAACTATTTATAACATTTGATGTCGGGCACCCCACGCTTTTTTACAGCAAAATTAGTTATTCTGTTAATGTAACTTAATTTTTATTTTAAACTTATTGCACATCTTTAATTATAATTAATCGACAGACTTCATATCGCTATGGAATAAACTCCTAATACTTATAATTCTTTTTTACTTTTTAGTTCGGTTTGTTATTAAAGCCTGTTTTTTTCGATTTTAAATTATAATTTATTTAGCATAGCCATTTGTTTATCCTGATGATCCTTCTCAGGACATTAGGATAAAGTCATGATATTGTATTTTCATCGCTCCTTGGCACACGTGCAAGTCAATCATACGACTTTAAACTGGTGAAAATTACGCCAAAAGATAAGGTTACATTGATACATGTAAGTGAGGCTAATAAAAGCGTGCTAAAAATGCTTTTGCAGGACTCAAGGAGTAGTCTCAAAACGTGTATAATCTCGGCATCAAATTTCTGGCTGGAATTCAGAACTTCCCCTGGTTACTACACTTAAGTAATAGAGAGAATAAAAAATCTGATGTGTTGCACTCTCATGACTTCCTCTACTCTTGTACTAACTATTCTTACAAACTCTTATTCCTATATCTTTTTCATATTAGCGAGATAAATATTTTCAGTAATTATCTTATTGTTGATTTTCTTGTAGGTGGAAGGGGAACATGGGAAAACACGCTTTGAGCGACAGTCAACTCTTTTAAAACTTTAAAATTCCGTTGTATTTGGACCACCAAGAGATAAAAAATGAATAACGATCTTCCAGTATTGCAAAAGTCGCACAAAAAAAAAAAAAAAAAAAAAAAGACAGGGAATATCTCAGAAATGGTTGAATCCACAAAAAATGCGTTTGGTCATAACTTGTGTGTTTTAATGAGATATACGTTTTCTCTGTAGTAAGATTTGGTCTATATCTTACGGTTTACCAGTTATGCAACACTGATCAAGATTAAGCAGGACTACATGGGCTATAGCTAGAAAATTCAAAATATACATGAAATATCTTAAACATATCGTTTTAATCAAACTCACTAGAGGCATTTTTGAGAAAATGAAAATTTTCGAAAAATTTTCCATGTAAAGGGAAGTTTAGGGAGGAGGAATTTTCTTCAAAATCCTCGTGTTGCATCTTTGAAGGATATTAAACTTAAATACCAACTTTGATTTTTAACTGACTTTTCGTATTTGAGTTATGCTGTTCACAGATAGGCAGACACACATGGACCTTTTTCTAAAACACTTTTTTGGATTCAAGGAACCTCAAAACATATATTTGCGGTGAATACCAACATCGAAATTTTGGGTGGAATACTGTACTAGTAGAGAAAGTAAAAATTTGTGTTTGTTGCACTCCGCATGTTGCACAGTTTATAAAATAGCAATTAACCTTTGAAATTCTGTATATTTTAGCTCTTCAGCTTTTTTGTTTTTTGTTTATTTAAGTTGCTTTGAATAAATAGGAAATGGTGTACTTTTTGAGAAGAGATATTCTGCTCTTAATATTTTAGACAGTATTGTCGAGAAAGTAATTTAAGAAAGCCAGATTCACTTAAACATTGCACTGAAGTTGTTCAGAAAGCCCCGTAAAGTTTACTTTAATTGCGAGCACAGTAAACATATTTGAGAGAGGATGTTAATGTACTACGTTTTGGGAAATGACCTGTGTGTTAAAGAGAATAACCGTTGTTCTTGCTCGACCTCAAGAGGTCACAAATTGTGACCTGGTTGTAACGCCTCGCTCGGAGCGAAACGTTGCTAGAGCAAACAAAGGTAAATGAATTGCTTGCTCAAACTAATTAAAGTGTTCGTGCAAGAGGGTCACATACATACTCACACTTTTGGGACCTAACACATATATATGCATACCTAATCCTTAAAAGAGCTTACTTTGTAGTGTTTTCTTTACTTCCCCCTCCCTCTAGGGGAAGCAAGGGACTTGTGCTCTAAGCTAGGAGATTTCCTTTACGGTGGGGGCATCACTTGGCTCAAAACTGCTGTACGTGTAAATATATTTTTGTTGACAGTGAAGAGGGAAGGAGAGGAATGATTTCGGCGGTGACCTCCTCCCGATTTGATTTCCGCGATTGGCCGCCGTCGCGACGCACGCGTTCTGCGTTGACCAATGGGCATCCCCGTGCTACCTGTCCTGGGAGGATGCTCCTGTTGACGTCACCAACACTCTCCCCTCCCTCTCTTTATCCACCTTCCCCACCCTCTCTCTCAGGTGAGTTTATATACATCTTTTTTGCTTTTACACGGCATATGTACACACATAGACATCACTGGTCAGGTCTACCTGCGTGTGCGCCAAAAAATGATGAAATATGCATTCAGCCGCAAGAGCCCTTTCCTTTACGCTCCGTTTATTAGTTTTAATTTGGAAAAGAAATGAACAGACCAACCACCGGGTTTACACTTCTTTCTCATTAACCCTCTGCTCTCCCCCTGCCTACAGTCCTGGAGTTGTTAATATTACTGCACAGAACACACATAAGTTTTACAAAAAGGAATAACAACTTCTCTCCGGGGCAAGAAAATGAAAAGGTTTGTATAATAATAGTAATAACAACGCGGGGGAGGGGTGCTCACCCTTCCCTGGCCGGTTTTGGACTTTGTTCACGCAGGCATGAGGCAATTTAAATTGCTTCTGTATTATTATGTTTGACCTCCCTCTCACACATGCGCTTTAAACAACAAGCTACTTGTTTGAAACAATGCCTTTCCTTTCTGTGTGGAAACAAAACTGTGACTGCCTTTATAATACGCTACAATGCAACATTGTAGCTAGAATACTATTTCAAGGTTAATTCCACAGGGAAAACTAGAGATGAAAAGCGGCAGTAAAACGGAGCTTGGGCAGTAAAAGGCCATTCATTCATTCATATCACCTCCTTTCCTCAACTGTTTAGATCCGTGTTAGGCTATTCATGTTTTGTGTGCCTTTTCTTGCTTCTAATGCTCTGAAAACTAATTTTGAACTGAGTTTGCCACCTGCGCTATTTGGAGACAAAACTCACATGATTTTCTCTACCCTGAAACCAAAATAGAGATATGCCACCGTTAATAATAAAACTGAAATAATTTTTCGATTAAAAATTCTTAATAATGATCTAAAATATCAAATGGTAGTTTAAAATAATATATTAGTTTCAGAAATTTTATTGCTTATGTTTATATACCTATCAACAGATTTATTACCTTCTCTACTACGTCCAGGTACTGTAACCCATCCAAAACTTCCGTTCCCAGATTTTACAGGAAATACAAGTTTTGAGGTCCTCTGAATAAATGAAGCATTTTTAGAAAAAGGTGTGTACGTGTGTGTATGTGCGTGTGAGTGTGTGTGTTTATTTGTTTGTGTGTGTGTGTGTGTGTGTGTGTGTGTGTGTGTGTGTGTGTGTGTGTGTGTGTGAATGTGTGTGTGTGCGTGTGTGCGCGCGCCTCTAGGCAGTGTAACTGCAAAATGAAAAGTCGGTTAAATGTAAACTTGGTATTTCAGTTGAGTATCTTCCAAGGATGCGAAGATTTTTAAGAAAACCCCACCTCCTTCCCAAAATTCCCAGAAAATTCAGGGAACATGTTTTATTGGTCATGTAAATGTCTTAAAATGTGGTATTCTAATCAAAATCGTTAGTGTAATTTCCGAAAGTATTCAAATGTTAGAAAAAGATCTTTTCTTAATCTGTTATTAAGTTAAATGTCCCAAGCACACCTTCATTCACACACCATACTGAGGGAATTTCGAGAAATCTTCTTGATTGAAGAGGAATTTCTCCAGTCCATCGGGGAATCGAACCCGGGACCTCTCACACAACAGGATTTATGCGATCTCTATGGGTCCAATGTAGTCTGTTTTCCAAAAACCATTCACATCAGAAGGTTTTAAAAAATATAAGCAATAATGGGTAATAAAGGAAGTATTTTATCAAATACGATCACATAATCTATATTGTTATAATAATTCATTCACATATTACGCTCGTTGTAGTAAATATTATAGGAAACAGAACACAAATGTTTATCTTACAGGCAGTTACAGTAGAACATGTATGTAACGCAGGTACTTTTTCAGAATTTGAAAGGGCTGTGGAAGAAACTTTTATACCAGCTTAATTTCAACGTTTTTAGGCAGTCTGGGCCTGAATTTACCCATTTATATACTTTTCAAGTTATTTAGCTTACAATTAGTGCGTACGTTTCTTGTGATTAGGATAATTTGGGTGCAACATTTTAATTATATACCATAATCACTTTTCAAATTAATAGGTAGGTATTCAATATTAAACATAGCACTCTGAAGTCCCGTGGTAATCTTAAATAGAAAAATAAAGCTTTTATCTGTTTTCTGTGCTTAAAAGTACAGCACTAATTATTCGCTTTTAAATCTTAACTAGAGGGTGGAAGATTGTGCAATAAGCCACAAGTTCAGTACACATGGGTTCTACTGTTGCTGCTCGCGCATGTACACAGCTGCAGGTGTCTACTGATGCGCGCACATATACGACGGCTGCGCGTTACTAGTTACGTCGTTTATTTTTCATGTCCAGCTAACCTGTATCGCATGTGACTGCACGCGGCCTCACGTTACCTATTGAGAACTTGTCCTGGGTAGAAAAAAGCTGTATGTAAACCTCACATTATTTTGTAACATTACTCCAATTGAGTCAATACACCGTCATAGAGATAAACGATATTTAATGATAATGACTGTTACTGTTTCTTAAAAGAAACTGTAAAACTTTGTATACTACTTTGGGTAAGAGTATTCTAACTTCATGTGTGTCTTAACGACTTTTGATTGCAATTATTGTTGGACTCAGTAGCACTGTTAATAAACATGTTTTTATTATAGTAATTTATTTTCCAGCATGCCACGTTGCAGAGGTAATATTACATGCATTACTTAACCTCCGAGATTTATATGATCACATCTCTATGTAATTGTTAATGAAATTCTCATTTTCTTACACATTATCATACTGTTTGCTCTTATATATTTCATAGACTGTTTTATATACATTGTATAAGGTCTTCTCCCTTCTTTGTAGATTTCATTCTTCAAAACATTTCTAGGTTTTGATGCATCTCACAGGTGAGAAGATGATCCACAGTGAGTGAGTAAGTGGGGTTTAAGGGCCCATCGACAACAGGGCCATTTGGAGATGATCCACAGTCTGCGTGAAATTCTGAATTGAGACATTTATGATTCCAGTTCTATGAAAATGTGCTTTGTTTTTGCCGTGTCCAGTTACTATTGCTGTAAACTATGGCGTTATATTAATTTAAAGTTTTGTTCTATCTCTAATGGAGGGGAAGAATTTCTTTCATGTGGTTCCTTTACTGCGTTGTTCTACTCACTCTGTCAGTTGTGGTTCCTTCTTCGTTTGTCTGGGTACTTATTGGTTGTTTGGTTTCAATTTCCTGATTCATATACACAAAACTCTGACTAATAAATATGTTGTAACTTTTTATATCCTAATGCAGATCTATCTTAATATTATTTATTTTTCACAGTTTCAAAGAACTTAATACAGCTTTACTTAAACCTAAAGTAAGCCACTTTAACTCAAAAATTGATTCATTTAACCAACTATCGAAAATGAATTTCAGAAACAAAGTTCTAACTACTGAAATGTATACAAGTAGGCGCTTCAAAAATCAGAAAAAATAAATGGTGCTTATTATCCATAAAAGCATCTAAGATTCAATACTCCTAAAATTAGAAAATAAATTATTTTTGAAAATAAAATATAAATACTGTCGGGCTTGGCCCACAATTTGGGACAGACGGGGCCGCGCTGCTTCGCACCACGTGCCGTGCTGGCATGCGGGCCAAGACGTTCAAGGCCGGACTGCCTCGCGGGACTGCTGTATGTACGCAACTGTAAATAATCGAGGTGGCAGAAACAAAAGAGGTGTCGAGTACGTTCGCGAAACTTCTAGCTGACTGATTTCCGGTGCGTGGGTGTGTGTAGAAGTCGAGAAAGATCCACGTGACGTCATCCGCAGTGCATAAGGAGGCCTGAGAAGAACAGTAGAGACAGTTTTTTAGAATTGAGTTACGGACATGAATCGGTCAGTATGTCAATGAGTGTGAGACAGCTGTGCGTGTGTGTCGTCGTAAGAAAGTTCAACGAGCGTCGCGATTGTGGCGTAATTAGGGCATGAGAGATAGAGGGAGTTGAGAAAGACACTAACCGGACAGATGTTAAATACCAACTTGGTTTTTAACCGAGTTTTCGATTTTGAGTTATGCTGTTCACAGACTGACAGACACACACGTAGTAGCGAAAGTAAAAACACAATATAAAGAAAGTGTCGTGTTATTTTAATTAACATAAAATAATATAAATTAAAACCTATGATATACAGAGCATTTAAAGCAATATTATAGTATTCGAAAATAAACTGAGAGAAATACCCACATTTGAAGTCCAACAATATGTTTTGCCTATATAGTTCAGTGTCTTAAGGGACTTTAAAAATGAACGGTATTAAGAGGGGAAGAAAACTTGATAGTGTTTAAGCTTAGGAAAAAAAATATTTGTCTTTCATAATTCTATTTGTCACACTTTACAGATGCATTACCTTAAGAATCCTTTACTTCCATACCTAAAATAGAGAATTTCACACTATTAGAACAAAGTGCCATTGTCTTTAGCAGGTAATATCTACTTTGCTTGTTGAAATGATGCTATATTAGTAGAACCTGCAATTCTGCTCGCCTTGTATTAACGTCTCTCCTCCTTACCCTCTTTTATACTACTCTTTTCTCGCCTCTCACCCTCTTCTTGATTCCTCTACCTTCTGTACAATGAAGATATGTGATGTTTTGAAAACCGGTATTAAATTAGGACTTTATTGTTTAACGTGTCCCCTTTATACAAATAATAATAGTAATAATATTAATAACAGCAGCAACAACAACTATAATAATAATAATAATAATAATAATAATAATAATAATAATAATAATAATAATAATAATAATAATAATAATAATAATAATAATAATAATAATAATAAGAACAATAAGAACAATAAGAACAATAAGAACAATAAGAACAATAAGAACAATAAGAACAATAAGAACAATAAGAACAATAAGAACAATAAGAACAATAAGAACAATAAGAACAAGAACAATAACAATAACAATAACAATAACAATAACAACAACAACAACAACAATAATAATAATAATAATAATAATAATAATAATAATAATAATAATAATAATAATAATAATAATAATAATAATAATAATAATAATAATAATAATAATAATAATAATAAACAATAACATTAGTAAGAAACAAAGAAATGTCAATCAAACATTACGCGGCCTTATCTTTGGATGTATTTTGTTACGGCAATTTACAATCAGTAATCCGTAATGTTAGACAATAGCAGCGTATACAGGAATGAGTTTATTCCCTGGAAATAAAGTAAGTGAAGTAGAAAATAGTCGAAGACTGTTCCTCTCTATTATCACGCGCTGCACACGCTAGTTGAAGCCTGGGGAATTCCGTTCCCGCTCGGTTCTCTTGCAAGCAGAACAAAGTTCACGCACACCACTGACTGGATTTACCCCTGTGATTTCCGCAAGTCTTTTAACGCAGGAAGGGTTGTGTATCTACCCGAGGGCCGGCTGGAATTTGCCTCCTGCGACACGAATATTTTTTAGAAGATCCCCCACCGCAAATTACTTTTGAATGCAAAATGTCTTATTTTTGATTTTTCAAAAATAGCTTTAACGATTTTGACTAAAACACTGTATGTTTAAGATATTTATCTAGAATTTTTTGGGAATAGCTTCAAAGATTTCATAATTTTGAACTGCAAAATCCCTATTTGTTTTCTTCTTCTTGTGACCATGTAAAGATAATGGAATTTCAAAGCCTTCACATAGCGATCCGTTCTTAAAATATTTGACTATCGTTTGCCTAGTGTATTCGCTTATTCTCTTGTACCTTTAAGGAAAATTTAAAGAAAGCATTTCTTCAAATGTTTATCGCGATTAATATGAAATAGTTAGAGGAGTAAGCTTTTATAAAATAGTTTGTTGAAGAAGGGTTAGAGAAAGTCATGTGAACGTAACACATATTTCTTTCTTTAAGGTACAATTAAAACGGTTTAGTACTGGAGGGAACACGAAATTTAACCCATCTTGCTGTTGTTTACTCGGCCTAAGAGGCTTCTATTCAATTAGCACTATTATCTCCGTAAAGTCCGACCACCACAACACAAGAAGTTGGAGGGAGAAAGGAGGGGACTGACATCCAGTGTCACAAACTGGCATGCTTAAATTAGAACCACTCCTTCTTTAGTGAAAAAGGTTAATATGGCTTACAGCTAGGACCTGTAGGGTACCTTATACCTAATACCTACATGGAGTTTCAGTATATATACACATACATGCGTAAAACCTCGTTTTTAAAAATGTGTGGGCAGGATAGTTAGCTATTCCTTACTCATCCAATTTAAAAACTTTTCCAGGGAAATTTCATTTTCAGGATTAGTGTATGCCGACTACTCTCTAAGAATCCGTTTTTTCAAACCTATAGTTTGTGTTACGTTTAAGAGTACCTACTATGTGCTCTAATTGGCTTAAATAATATTAATGTAGCCATTTTGCTAAATAATGAAAACTAATTTTAAACCCTTGCAAAAAGGCAAATAGTGTCAAACCGAAGTGCAACACTGTTGCGATCATTGTTTAGCTGATCAGTTATCAAAATCAATGCTGCAGAAACAAAGCAGAGATCACTAAATTTTTGGAACACTATGTAACATAAAATATCTCATTACATTCACATGACTTTCTCTACCCATCATTATTTATGTTTATTTCTATTCTATAAGCTGTTCTTGCAAAAAACATGTTTCTAGTTCATGTTAATCGAGCAAATGTTTGAAGAAAAATATTTATTTTAGTCTTAGGCAGATACAAGAGGCCGAAGCGATAATCAAATGTTAAAAAAGTGCGTAAGTAAATGTTTTGCATTTTAACTGCACTTCAAATAAGTATAAATTATTGAAAAAGTCAAACCAATAAGAACGAAATCTTATAAATACTTAGTTCCGTTGAATATTTGTTTGAGATATGCTGTACGTTTAATGAAATCAACATTTTTATGTGCAGTAAACTTTTCTCTATCTCTTATGGTTGACAATTATACAAAGTAATGCTACTTATTCAGAATAAAGACAGGATGCACAAGATACGTATTTTATTTATTCACATAAATAATGATATGAATATTGAATGAAAATGTTAAGGGCCATTTTTTAGAAAAAGTAAAATGACGAACCATAAAACTGAAGGGCGGTTTGGAATAGGGGAATTTTCTTGAATATCTTCCTGCCACATATGTATTTTGAAGTATTTATCTGATTTTTCGTTGCGTCTCCACACATAATTTTTCTAATAATTCTTTGTTTATTATCAAGGGAACTCCGAAGCTTGTATTTTCATTGAAAAATTGCTATCGAATTTAACGTTTATTAAACTTTTAACTTAACTAGCGTGCCACTTTTAGGAGAAGCATAATTCCTTTTTAACTTGAGTATAAATCTGATATAATACCATTAACATTTAAATTTACTTCAGAAACAAGTTTAGGAACTTCATAGAGCCAATTTACAGCTTCTAGGGATGATAGAATCTTCCACTGGTGAAAAGGGCGAAATATCCAAATTATAGGAAGCACACATTCAGCTATAAATGTTATGCTTTATTTTATTTTGGGAGTGGTTTGGGACGATTCTCATAATACTATGATCAAAATGGGAAACTTTTAAGTGAGTGTCGTACACGATTTTTAAACAATTGCTCAATATTGAGATAATTTCGTGCTACTAATTCAAACTTTTGCTTTTCTAACAAAATGTGACCTTTTTTCATTTTCCTTAACAAAATACAACCTTTTAAAGGAAACTCTGGCCTCATTCATCAGTTTTAAAACATTGAAAGTAAATTATTTTATCACAAATAATTTACTTTAACATAATAGTTATGTTATTGTGCTTCTAATGTCGCTGTCAGCTGTTAAAAAGCCTCATTTTAAGATATATTGCCTTATTAATAACTATTGAAAAATAAAATTAGTGTTTTATTTGGGGTGTATAATATATGCTTACGGATTACATTTAAGAAGACGGGGATTATTGATGAACAAATATTTATTTTAAATTTAATATCAAGAATCGTACTATGATGACTTTTGCCTTCAGCTCACATTTGTTGAAGGCTGCGTAATAATACATTGCATTAAATAAAATTAACAGAATTGAGAAAAATAGAACAGTATCAATCAATTTAAACATATTATTTAAGGGATAAGGAGGTATTAATTATTCTAATAGTTTTAGCCTTACATACTAATGTTATACTTTAATAACTTCTTGTCACCAGAAGTAATTTTGTACTATTTAAACGACTTAAAATTATATTGAGTATGGTTGCACTTTTTAAATGAAACGCTGATCTTAAGTATAACAGAAATTCAATTAAATAAAAGTAAAATAACAATGTATGGCATGTTTGAATAAGCCCAAAGCTCGTTGCTTCCCACAAAATTTACCTTACTCAAAAGAAATTCGTAACAATACTTTAAACACATCTTAAAGGCTTTTAATTTGAGTAAAGATAGGAAACGTATTACATCCCATTCCAAAAATTCTCTAAAAGTATTTCTCATTTCAAAACACATCTGTGTGCTTTTTACATTTTCTGATAAATGGTGGATTCAACGAGCAATGGAAAGAGGTACTCATATAACAACCCTTTCTAGTATTATGATTTCTGAGAATAATATCATAAACCTGACGTTAAACATTGATTTTGCTTTAGAACTGTGAGCGGAACACAGAAAACAAAGCTGTTTAAAATGTTGGTACACAAACGAGGGCGAATCTCGATAATCCATAAGCCAAAGTGGATCAATGAAACCTGCTGCAATTAAAAGTAGTGTTTCGTAGAGCTCTATCTGTACAGGAAAATATTTGCATTGCACCAGCAGCATCGAGAATCGAAGATCGGTGTACACACCAGGATTTGTAAACGCCCCTCGCAAACCATGGCCACCTATCTCACCATCATTAAAGTAGCTAGCACTTTGTTTATCTTTGTATGTTGTGCCATTTACTTTATTGGATAGTTGCCCAGTCTTCCGTTAGGGGATGCGGGAAAATGCGTCCTACAAACACACAAGAGCAACGATAAATATGTGGCAAGGTCTCTAGATGAGTGCTTGACCTCTTTCTGACCGCAGAAAACTGGTCAGCTTTAGCAAAAGGCTTTGATAAACTACAATCAAACTATCTGTAGTTCTGAGCCAACTGTATTAGTGGGTACAGTTAACAAATACAAATAAAAGTATAACTTGATGTATTAGGAATAAACATTCAAGGCAAAAATTCTATTACAACTTAGCTCTGTCATTAGCATTATATTTTGGTATGAAGTTTTTAAAGGCAACACCACGATCGATCCTGATTGTATACTGGAGTTCAAAATCACAGTTCGTTTCAGACTACGACAGGAATAAAGTATTAAAAGTACTATCGTTATAATCGTCATGAATACATGACATAGTAAACTTAGAGCTGTTGAGAAAAATATAACTTTCAGTAATTAATTTTAGCCTATAATCAGAACACCACATTACTAAAATTATTTGCTATATAATGATATAACTGGAGTTTTCTCTTTGCCTTTTTAAACTTGAATATGGAAAATTATTTTTTCTTCCTGTTTTCTGAATTGTATTGATTTTGTGAATATGTGTTTATTGGAGATACTTCTTTAATTTGCTTAGCTTTACACAAGAAAACACGAATACAATAAAACCTTGAATGCAACAGAAACTAATGAAGAAAGAAAAGAAATATTATGACTGGGTTTCGTTTTAATACAAGTTTAACATTTTTTCATTGTCACTTGGACTATTTAATGCTGGGTTGTATGTTTTTCGAGTCTGATGTACGATGGTAAACTGAAACAAGTAAGAAAGGAGGGATAATAAATATCAATATTGCTTAAATCTGTCCGTTATTTTCGAGTCTTTGGCCTCTGAGGGACAGTGCTAATAAGGAAGTGAAGGGAATGAAGGATTGAAATATTTCACTGGATTGCTTAGGTTTATCAGTCGGATTCGCCTTAATTGAGGAAAACAAGCAGTGTTAATTGTGCTGCTGATGAAGGTTGGTACTTTGTTGCTGCGCCACTAGAACTGTTTGTAACATGTATTTATTTTTGGGGCAGACGCGGCAACTGGAAGCCCTATGTGGTAAGAATATCGGGTTCCGTTCTCCGCCCACAAAACTTCGTTAAGCATCCCATTTTAATTTTCAAAGATATGATATTAGCTATGGGGATATTATCTGTTTCTTCATCTGAAGAAATTCCATGGTGGAAAACAGTTCAACCACGATGGTGTTAAAAAGGAAATGCGGACTTGACTTTTATCACAGACGGCATCATTCTTTGACAACGGCTTACAAAAGCTGGTTTCCCGTTACGATAAGTGGCTAACTAAAGGTGGTAACTAATGTAGAAATAGTGAAAAGTATATGGTTACGAATGATAATAAAGTACTTAGAAGATAATCTGTTATTTTTAAAAAAGATTATCGGTACTTAATTTGAAAATACGTCTCGTACATAGATGTTCATGATGTAACAATTCAACAAACAGAAGACAGAGTTTAAAAAACGGATAATCGATCCTGTGATATAAATGTTTCCCTATTTACCATTTGTCAAATACTGCAGAAGTGTATATAATGAAACTGCGTCAAAACCTTTGAAAAACCTTTATTCTAAGTCTACAAAAATGTATGCACTGAAGTTTCTGGATACCAACACCTTTTAATAATTCCCATGTAAGAGTTTTGCTTTGTTTCCTTCGTATTTATGTATGTTATAACTAGCCTTAGTAGGCCAGCTACATTAAAGAGGAATCAAGTTATGCACGTTCGTAGTGCATGTGAGGGTACAGCGTGGGGAACCGGTTCTGTCCGTCTGCTCTACACACAGAACGTGCACAACTTCATGCTTTTGGTAGCTCACCTAAGCCTAGTTATAATCAAGTTCGTTAGCAGGACATACTAAATAATTACATATATAAAAAGAGAAAACTGCTAACATTATAAATCAGTGAATCTATATTTTATATTAACTGAGAATATTTTCTTCTGGATGATCGCTGACTATGTCTTTTCCATAGATATTAATCTCATGACCCGGGAGTGCGGAAGAGTTGTTAGGAGGTTAAGGAAGCCAGACATTCCGTCAATGTTTCACATCCTTTTAAAATTACAATTATAAGTGGCAAAAGTAAGGATTCACTATACATATCCTTTAGCTCATTGGTCAATAATTTCATAAAGAAAGGGGGAATTAGATGGAATTAATTAATTCTTGACTGGATATAAAAAGTTAACCATTCATCGTCAGGTAAACAAGCTAATGTGTAATAAACTCACCAAATTTTAAATGATGTGTAACACCCTCAAGGTAACCTTAAGAAATGAAACAAAAGGTGAGACAAAACTACACTTTGGTTAAGCCTACTTTAATCTACGGAAGTGAAACACAGTTTTTAACAAGAGAACAACAGAGTATAAAAACTAAAGATAGAAAATTTCTAAAAAACACAAAATGTATACAGTATTAGATAAAGTAAGAAATGAACATATAAGAAGACAGCTGATATTCCAGGGTACGAAAAAATAAATAACGTTTCGTCAAACATATAGAAGGAATGGTAAATGAAAGGATTATTAAACAAATACTGCGATATAAACCAGATGGAACAAGAGAAAAAGGACGTCACAGAAAGAGATGGCTGGAGTGAAGGTGGAATAGCCTGTAAGCCCAATCCATTGAGGTGCAGAAAAAGAGTACGGGTGCTTGCAGCATACAGCAATTTTATATTATGTACAATATAATTTAAACTATGTTGCACACCATAGACAAAAGTATGTTTAAAATCTTTATAATCATTTATGTACCTCCTGTATTTTCCCAGCGAGATGGCGGCGCGGTAACGTATGCATTCAGATTCTTGAGGTCCCACGTCCTCGGTGACCACCCACTCTGACCCATGGGTTTTGCGTGGTTTCCCGGTTCGGTAGGCAAATGCTGGGTTGGTTCCTGTTCTACCACAACTTTTGTGTCTCTTATTTCCTATATCCACCATTTCCTTCATTGTCATCTGTTTCACGTTACAGTGTTGTACAGGGTGTAGCTTGGCGTAGGGTGTGCCCTGTGTAGAGGTTTGTTCCTTGGTGTCGTCGGGCCTGCTCAGTTAGCACCCATGTCCGAGTGGGCCCCACCAGGGGCTTGCGAGTGGGGTCGGACAGCGTCGGATACATTCCAACTGGAAACGTTATATACTCTGTTTATGCTCGCGTCCGGATCTGGTCACCCTTTGGGTCTCTCCACTCATCGCTCCCTTCCAGGGGTAATGGTAGAAGGACATAGAGCCAGAAGCCTACAAGCGGTGCTCTGCCCCGGTTGTGGGGACCTCTTCGATCACCCGTACTTTCACTTCTATTATTTCACGGTGTATTTATTTTTGACTATTTAACGCATAAAATTCTCGAACATAAAGGTCGAAATTCACGGGATAGTAAAGCCGTACACACTAAAATTTTAATATTGAAGAGATAAAATGAAAAGATAAAACTGATGTATAACCAAACATGATTGGTCATAATCGAAGCACTACTATACCAGTTTGATCACTTGGTATCTGAGGTGGAGTAGTCTGTAAAATAAATCACAGAATTCGCTATCATAGTAACAGTCGTTCTTTCTGACCACATACAGCACCACGATCAGAAATCTGAACCAAGGTGCAAGACTTTAAGCAACAGGACTTTCACTAAAATTGCATTGCTGCTGCCCTTGTTGACGTTTAGCTTTGTCAGTGTGTGAACGGGTAACCTTTACCCACCTGTAGTGTGACGATTAGATGTGATGCAACCAAGATTAACTCATAATCCTAGTAGATTTGTCAACGCTTAGTGCGAACACTCCAGCCTTACAGCCCAGGAGTCCCAGTATAGCACAGGTGATAGTTTTGTATTTCATTAAGCTGTACATTTGAATCTAAAAAAATGACATTACAAAAAAGGTAACAACTATTGCAGTAAATACATATTTTTACGTTGAAGATGATATAACATTTAAAGTTGGGATAAACTGGTTACTTATAACAAACAAAAATAGGCGATTTCGTTAAATTAAAACAAAAGTCTACAGTACATTCAACTTTATTTTGGAACAAAGTATTAATATTACTAAGTAAACTCAAAAAGCAGGTACGTGTATTTAGTTGCTATGTGTAGTGTGTGAGGTTTGCATTCTGAAAATCCTGGGTGCGATTCGCATCGACTGCCCACTCAGAACTTGAATTTTTCATGGTTTTTCCTATTTGATCTAGACGAATAATGGGGCAATTTCTCATCTATTATTTTCATTCCGTTTCCTTTTCATCTTTCAAGCATGCTCCTAGGTTTCCTGCGAATGACCGTAACGGACGGTTCAAAGAAACGAGTACTCCCCGTGGACAATAGAGGGCTGTTTGGTTGACGGGTCGTACACCGTCCTCTCTAGACAGCTTCAGCAGTGGAATAGGTCTTGAAGGACGGAAATGTTAGGGACTTCCGCGCGTCTTTGTATCCTGTCTTTCTGCGCCTTGTAGATTCCTGCGGTTCAGTCACCTCATTCCTTCCTCTTGTGAGACGGTAGCCACAATTGGTTTATCCACATCGCAATGTACGAGGTGTTCCGCTTCGTTGTATATAACCTATTACCTAGATTTGTCGCTTAGGATATTTCTGAAAATTTTACAGATGATATAAGAAGGATTAAAGAACAAAATTCTAAGCTTCCTACTGATGTCTGTAAGAATTAAAAGGTTTGTAAGATACGAGATGTTTTCCTAGTAAATGTCCACGCGCTAAAGGTTGTACAAACTGTTACAAGTATAAGTGCAAATATTTTTATTGGTAACTGAGGACATTTTAATGATCAAATATTACAATATTTGCTTCATTTGAGAACTTATGTTCTCATATTGGTTAGCAGCTTCAAGTAGGCGTGGTACAGAAGACGTGACGCAGAATGGGCCGGTGTCGCAATAACAAATGTTGTATCGAACTGAGTTCGAATGCTTTCTGCAAGGCAAATGACCTCACACTACCTAGGTCAATAAGGTCACGCTCTGAAGTTAAAGCAAAACGTATATAGTATATTGAAAGGCGTTATCCATTTCACAGCGCTGCTACGACCATGCAAAGAACATCAGGTGGTAAACTTTGTGATTGGTTTGTGGCAAAACTGTTAGACGAAGAGAAAAAGCAACTAACACACCGAAGCGGATAGACAGGTAAGGTACAATTTATGAAAATATTCCTATTAGGAATGCTGCTTTATTTTTAGGACTTTTATTACACATAATTGAAAAGAACCCGTTAAATTGCTTTTCAGCATAATTTCCTTGTGCATTCATGCATTTGTCGTACCACTGCACAAGCTTTGAAATGGCTTTTGCGTAGAACTCAGCCGTCTATGACTGCAGTCACGCTACGATGCTATCCTTGAGCTCCGTATTTGCTTCAAACCGCGGTGATCAAAGCCATGTTTGGGAACAGATGATAGTCACCAGAGCCAAGTCAGAGGTATACGCTGGATGATCAAGCGCTATCAAAATTTGACCTGCTGCAGGAGATTTTGAGTGCTTGCAGCAGTATGCGGCCCAGCATTATCGTGGAAAAAACAAACTCAGAACTCTATATGCCACATCATTTCTTCTGTTGCTCTCCTAAGTTTTGTTAGTGTCTGACAGAAGATGCCAGAACTTATTGTGTTGATTCGTTTCATGAACTCCACCAACAATACATTTTGCTTGTCTCAAAAATACCTTAATATTCTTTGCTGAAGGTGTCTGGGGCCATTTTTGTGGTTTCATAGGAGAGTTGGTGTAAACTCATACCATTAACTATCATTTTATTTTGAAATTCACTTACAGAACCCATATATTATCCTCTCGTGACAATCTGGTCGAGAAAGCTGAAGGAATGTCAATGCTGATCCCACCCTCATGATCTTTTGGGCTTCAGAGAGAATTTTCATTACCAACCGAGCATAAAATTGTGATAGTCTAACATTTGTGTCATCATTTCAGATATAATAGCCCCTATGATCTGCGCAAAATGCTTGCGGAGACCGAAGCTGTGAGAAGGCGATTTTGATATATATATATATATATATTTGCAGCAAGTTCGTCGTTCACATTAGACGGTCGCCACTTGGTTTTTCACTATGAATATTGTTGCATCCATGTTGGAATTGACGGCATCAATGTCGAATAATGGTCTCATTCATAATGTTCCCGTACGCTGCAGCAATCTCGATGAATTACAACTGCCATTAATCGGCTTTTTGGGCTCCAGAAGTCGTAGTAGTGCGTATCCCTAACACTTAGCGGGAGCTTCTATTGCTGTGCACATTTTACAGGCCTCTCTTGATGAAAGATACAATTGAATGCAAATTGACACTTGCACTGCTAGGAGCGTACTGAACCAAGCTACACACGAATCAGGAATAGCGTTGCCACCGTCTCTCCTACTCGTGAATCACGAGAACGGAACTTATTTTCCGAAAACCTCTCCTATATTTTATAAAATCAACATGCAATTAAAACACACAAGAAGATATAGTGGAAAATTTAGGTATTCTAAAGCAACGTTAAAAAAACTATTACATGTGATAATCATAGCTGTAGAGCGATAAGAAGTGGTCTCCGTGAAAACTGCGATGTTTATTTATTTAAACTTAATTTTATTAAACTATTTTACAATCAACAAAAAGCAGTGAAGTGTACAGAAGTTAATTTTAAAATATGAACACCATCGAAAACATATGAGCAATTTTACAAATGATGATAATGATGATGATGATAATAATAATAATAATAATAATAATAATAATAATAATAATAGTAATAGTAATAATAACAATAACAATAACAATAATAATAATAATAATAATAATAATAATAATAATAATAATAATAATAATAATAATAATAATAATAATAATAATAATAATAATAATAATAATAATAATAATGAATTAAAACACTTAGACTTAGTTACTGTTTAACAAATTTTAGTTGCCCTGAAGTATAATCTAAGTCTTTACAAATGGTTAGCCGAGATCGTTAAGTCACGAACTCGTGAACGATAGGTCTGCGGTTCAAACTCCACCAAGCACCCTTAACTTAAGCATGGAGCGTTTGCTCGCAAATTATTTCTTTTCCGAATTATCACTTCATTTTATCTACCATTAGAGTCTAACACCTGTGGCGTGGCGCTGTGTGCAGTAAGAATGGGCGTTTAACACTACTTACGAATTTAAAATAGGATATCCAGATTAGTGTAAAACGATAATTAAATTATAAACAATAGTTTATTAACGTATCCATTTAGCCTCTGGTTTACCTGTGCCAAACAAATACAAGTCCTTTTTGTAGACTGATGTAATCAAGATATTTTGACACTGAAATTAAAGCATTCTCTCTCTTGGCTTAGTCATGGGAACAACTTTGGTTTTACTCCTCTGTTCATCTCGTAAAAGGACATGTATTAGTACAGAAGACATTCTTCACAAGTCAGCTTCCAACCACTCAGAATGAACCTTTTCTTAAGCTATCCTTTCATTTTTCATCTAGAACTGCTTTTCGTTAGGTGAATGTTTCTGTATCGAAATTTTATTCAAGGCAATAAAGAAATTCAATAGAAAATCAAATACTTTGGCAACTTGTGTGGCCTGATCTGCACAACAGTAGTATGTGTATGATTGTTTATTCAGGAAATTTAAAGTGTTATGTAATTTTAAATCAAACTGAAGTAATTATTTAGCATTACTATAATGAGTTACCATTTTTTCAGTTATAAAAAGTATAAACACACAGAGCAGGTTAACAGGTTTATTTTAATTCTTTTATACGTACGTGCACAATCTTTATACAGGTGAGCCAATGAAATGTGAGATTTTAAATTATATATATATATGAAATACTTGCTCTGAAGCTCTCCACTTTAATTATATAAATTAGAATTCACCTGTGCTTTAAGGATTACATTTACTGAACACATATCCCAAAGATGGGATCGATTTCTCTGAACACATTCAAGTCTAAGTTGTATGTTTTCTGTTATACGATGCAACATATCCGCAGGAATGTCAGAAACGTCATGGTAGACTTTTCTTTGACTTCTTCGATGTTTTGTGGAGGTGGATTGTTTCCACACCATACTGTTCAAGTAATCTCTTTAGAAAAAGTCGCACACTGACGAATCTGGAGATCTCGAAGGCCGTGAAATGTTTCTACATCTGACTGCATCTATAGAGCCTTTAGCCGTATGATTGAGACCGCAACTCTCGATTAATGAAAGGATTATTGGCCAGTTGTGCAGACAAAGTTTTTCAGTAGTTCGGAAATATGGTTGTGATGTTACAATAACAGTTGTCCTATTATCGTCCTCAAAGGAATAAGGTGCGAGGATTTCACATGACGATACTGCATATTAAACTGTGAGTTCAACACTCTTTAGTAACTTCTCATGCATTTCATAAGGGTTAGTTTGTGACCAGTATTGTTTGTTGGCGTGTACAGAGAGATAAAAATGAGCTTTAATGACTCATCCGCATACTGTGGACATGGCCTTCGTTGCCATTTATGATATCCAGGAATTATTGGCAAAAGTCCATGCAGTTTACTTTATCAGCACGTGTTAATGTCTGCACTACTTGAATTTTCTGTTGATGCATACGTTAAGTCCTTACGAAGATTTTTTCGTACACTATGACAAGACAAGCGAAATTTCAAGTCAAGCATCGCGATGGGCAGAACATTTAGTAGTACGGGTCATAGTAACTCCTGCGACGGAGGACCATTTACTTCAAAATTCTGCACCCACATTTTTAATGCTGAGTTGATGGTACCAAATCATTGCATGGATTTCAACTTAGCTCTGAAGTCAAAAATGTATCGGCCATGGCTTTTGCTGATGATATTGTTTTAGTAGCAAAGGACGAAACATCTGCTCAGTCACTTTTAGACTTAACTACCAGCAACTTGGCTGCAATTGGTTTGCATATCAATCCATTAAAATGCAATGTCATAAATATCAAACATGGTAAACTTAGTGAAACTTCTAAAATAAAATTTGGCTCAAATGTTTTAGAGCCAATCAAAGAAAACGAAAACATAAAATATTTGGGTGTAAATTTCACGAATGAAATCCAGTTGGATAAGAATAAGATAATCAAACGTTTGGAAAAAGATTTGAATTCACTTTCTTATTCCAACTTGCTCAAAGCAGATCAAAAATTAAATATCATTAATCAATATATTTGGCCTGGATTAGTTTATTCCCTTCAAAGTACACCACTGAATAAGATTCCATCCTCCTTTTTAGAAGATATTGATAAATTAATAAGAACATCCGTCAAAGAAATAGTTGGGCTACCACATGATTGCCCCAATGATATGATATACGCTCCACGTAATCTTCGAGGAATAGGACTAATTAGAGCTGGTTGGGAGGCTTATATACAACATTTCAATATAGCTCAGAAGCTTTCACAAATACAAGATGATCATCTACGCTTGTGTCGAGATACTCAGAAAGAGAAGAAAGAAACCCTTTCCAATTTGAACATTGCCATTAACGATGAAATCATGTCAAAATCAGGACGATGGCTTCGAAAACAATTACAACTTAAATCGTTTGATGCATGGTGTCAGCTACCTCACAAGGGAAAGGGGATTGAGACATATAAAGAGAATCCCAGAGTCAATTCGTGGATGAGTAACAGAAAAACCCTATCATGTTCTGAATGGACTAATGCCATCAAAATGTCATGTAACACGACAGCAGTAAGATCTGTGCCTGGAAGAAATCAGCGAACAACACTATGTCGGCACTCAAATTGTAAAGAAGTGGAAACCCTTGGGCATGTACTAGGATATTGCCCAAAGGGAGAATTACTTCGCAACACTCGTCACCACCGTGTGCGTTCATCAATTTCTACAGCCCTTCGTAGAGCCAGTTGGGAGGTCTATGAAGAGGTCCATTGCCTGTCTGAGGATGGTAGCCATCAAAGAGCAGATATCGTAGCCATCAAGAGGGATGCAGGAAAGGGTCTCATTCGTGATCCAACTGTAAGAATGGAGCAACATCTACAGCAGGCGACACAGATGAACGAGGAAAAGGAAGCCATCTACCAACCATGCATTCCTCTCCTTAGTGAGAGATATAACGTACCTGAAAATGCATGGGAGGTAAAAGGACTACTCTTTGGTGCCCGCGGAACATGTTTTAAATTCGCAAGTACCTGCCTCAAAGCACTGGGTGTGCAACTGTCCGAAATTGTAAATATATGTTTACATATCCTAAAAGACTCTTTATATATTTTAAATAATCACTTGTATTCAATGTGTTAACTGTTATCTTCTTGTTATAATCATTTAATGTTTCTTTAGATATTTTGAATCTTAATTTTAATCATTTTTTTTCCTTCTTAAAATTGACTTTGTCATATATCTTTGTATTCTGGATCTTTATGGTCACCTGCAATGTCAGGCAGATGTCACAATTTTTGTTTGTGAAAAAAAAAAAAAAAAATATATATATATACACAAAAGTCCATTCTTCACCCATTCGAGAATCCATTATGAACAAATCCTATGGAACGAAGGATAGGTTTTTGCACGTAACAATTAAAATATCCGTCAGTCGAAAAGAAAATAGCTCGTTTTATTGACTCACTCTGTAACAATGATTCCTGACCGACATATTAAAATTAATATTAAAAATATAGCTAACGTCTTTTATATTTCTTCTCTACTACTATAATAGTAAGCAGTATTCCTCCCAAAAATTCGATGTCGAGATTTCACGAAGCTTTTCAAGAAACTCTCCCCACCCCATTTATGATTTTGTCATAAACAACTCTTAACAGTTTTGATTGAAAATACCATATATTTAAGATATTTTTGTGACAAATGAAATGTGCATGTTGCATTTTCTGGGAGTAGTCCCTAAAGTTGTCTTATTCATAACGACTTTAGCATGACTGATAAACCGTAACATATAGATACAATTTTACTTTGTAAAACCTGTAGCGCTTGTTAAAGCTCACACTAGATGTGAAAGACGTTTTTGTGGACTATTTCCGAAATATTCATTATTATTTGTTTGAATATCCTAATAATTATAACGTCAAAATGGCTGACGGCATAGAAGAGCTATACAACACTCAACGCCGTGCGACAGGGAATGCTATTGTTCTATAGCTCTTGTCACGTTGTTAAGTAGTTTTTGGATAAGTTTTAAGATGCAGATTCGTTACTTTGAGTTCGAATAGTAAAATTGAAGTAGGTTTGTGGTATTTGAGGCCAGTTTTGACGCATGCAAAGGAAAGGAAATAAAGAAAGAGAATTAAAAGGTAACGTAATGGTGAGATTTTGCTACAGTACTTTTCGTGAAATGGGAAGTCGGTATTTTCTTCTTGTTATACAACGAGAACGGGATTTAATGTCGTCACATAGGGACCAGGACTTAAATTATTTGACTATTGTCTACTGTATTCTCCTATGCCCATTGTAGCAACAAGGAAATATGTAATAAAACAATTTCTACAAATGTTTATCTTGATTAACATGAAGCAGATATACTCGTAATGATAAGCTTTTGTAAGAATAGTTTGTTGAATTGGTAGAGAAAGCATCTGAATGTAGCACATAAGTTTTTTTAAATTAATTATTAATAATAGGTAAAAGAATTATTAGGAGACTTCACGCAAATTATGTATGATAAATTAGGTTGCCATTTCCGCGCCAGGTTGAATAATTTTGAACTCTATCAATGGTTTTCATACATGAAGAGTTTGGACAGGTTTGTGATAATGTTTTGTCTGTTTAAATTTCATTAGAATCTTAAACAGGAATCCGCGCATGATGGTTATCGTTATGGGAACATTATATGATTGGCTACGGTTCAGCAATATGTTAGCCGCAAGTCGACCAACCAAAAATATATCTTCTTGGTTTTTGGCGTTGTGTGTTTTTTAAACGAAATTAAGTTGCTTTCTCATGCTGGTTGAATTTTTGTTTGCTTACAATTTCGGTTGTTCCTTTTGGTTCAGTGTTAGCAATAACTATTTTTAATAGCCATCGACCACGATCGTGGTACCAGCCTCCTGTTTCCCATATTCTAACTGCTGATGGCGCGCGAGTGCTGCCACTGTTATAATTATCACGGTTGGTAATAATTAATTTGCCACAGTCATTGCCAACCTCATATTTATCCTGTGCGGACATAGAAACATGTCGAGGTGCCTTGCGGCGATTTGATTTTATTAATAGAAATTTTATTGGCTTGATACACGCGTACGTTCGCTGTGAACAAGGGCCGTAGGGCAAACGGGGGTAACAATTGCAATTATAATTCGTCGTCATGCTTGGCTTGGTGACGTCATTGCTGATATGTATCCAACACATACATTGACCATTACCCCAAAACCATTGTTTTCAAGAGGCGGTTTTGGCTGAGGTCGACCCGCCTCCGGCCCTCCCGCCGCCCCCCACGTTAACCTCAGCAGTGGGGTTGTGTTCACATTCCGTGATGGAGCAATTTACTGCACATCTGTAATTACTCCCTCTCATGGTCACCCTTACCCACAGCATTTACTATGTATTGAGGCAGTGCTGCTGTTCCAGAGGATCCGGGTTTGAGTCGTGGTTTTTCCCATCTGGGAAATCTCACCAACCTTGAGGTCGCACCATTGCGCAACTATTCCTAGCCGCGGAGTCATCGTTTATCTTGCCTTGATAGCGTTACTGCAGAAATTCACAGGAGCATACATGGGTAATACGTTATTAGATTTAGCAGTACGGAAACGGTGTTCAGTATATTTTTGAGGCTACCAAGTCTTCCTTAGTGTTGTTGCCCATTTTATTCAGGGAGGCAACTCCCGGCGAGTCACGTGCAATAACATAAAGCACAAGGGACAGTTACTGTGTTTCTCTAACTTGAACTCTCGTTGAGTCTAGCCAACCCCCACACGGGTGATAGTGACTGTCTAGGATACAGGTCATTAGGTAATACAACAGAGGTGACATCTTGCGGACTGCAACTACAGAGTTATTGCGGCTACCACAGCCTAGGAGGAAGGGATGAAAGGAAGGAATTACAGGACGCTAAAGGCCGCAGGAAGAAGGAAACAGACGCGTCGAAGTCTATAACATTTTCTGCCTCGAAGACACAAGCCACTATTGAAACTTCCCAGAGAGAGCGACGAACGACCCATGCAACCTGGTGCCCATTAGGAACACTCTTTCCTTGGAGCAAGGATCTGTCCCTCAGTCCGGGACTGCTTCATCGCGAAAGCTGGAAGCACACATGAAATACGAGAACAAAACGTAAAGGAAGGAACGAACGTTTTGGTAGAGCAGAAACCACTCCAGCAGCCTATCAAAATAAGGAAACCCACGAGTGACCTAAAGTTCGGGAATCGAACCGAATGCGAGTCTCATACGTTACCGCGAAGCCAACGTGCTCGGTTAACTTCACCTAACTTCACTTCTCTTCAGTATTGAGATTAGTTCCCATAGCTGCAATTTCAGCAATAACTTTCATATAGCTTACATATATAAAGTAACTACACAGAATTACATTAAAACTGTCTTCTAACATATCCGCAAGCCATTTGTGTTTGTGTGTAGATAGTCATTATATAAACTACGGCATCACTGACGACACTTGTATGCACTAATATACGCTAATAAGGACGCATATAATAATAATAATAATAATAATAATAATAATAATAATAATAATAATAATAATAATAATAATAATAATAATAATAATAATAATAATAATAATAATAATAATAATAATAATAATAACAATAACAATAACAATAACAATAACAATAACAATAACAATAACAATAACAACAACAACAACAACAACAACAACAACAACAACAATAACAATAACAATAACAATAACAATAACAATAACAATAACAATAACAATAACAATAACAATAACAATAACAATAACAATAACAATAACAATAACAATAACAATAACAATAACAATAACAATAATAATAATAATAATAATAATAATAATAATAATAATAATAATAATAGTGATACTAATAACAATAACAACAATAATAATAGTAATAAAGTCTGACAGCTAGTTGCCAAAGTCAGGACATAGTGGCCAACATTTTTCATTGTAACATTAACATTCCTGATACAATTAGAACAAAACATCAGAAAACTAAAACATGCAAATTAAAACATTATGCATAGACCTTTAAGCAGATAATTGAGATTTGGAATTTTCAGACTGTATAAAATCAACTAAAATTATCAGTTCAGAACAATTACTCACTTGCTATTCGGAAAAGTTATTTTGTTCTCATCACCTCTACTTGCTGCACCTAACTCCCACATTTCAGGGTTCTTCCGCTTCCTCATCTTCTACTCCTGCTCCCAATCTCTTAACTCTTCTCCCCTACGCAATATCCATTCTTGCGTTGGATATTATTCAATAATTCCTTCTGTTCCTATATCTCTGTTCATCTCAATTGTCTTCTTCTCCTGTCATATCCAAATATAAAAGTTCTTCACCTACACCATTTACATTTCCCTCATTGGTTGTCGTTTGTTGTTGTCTGTTTCTTGCTCTGGTAATCCTTATTGGTCCTTCACTGCATTTTTGAACATTCCTTATTGATAAATTTCCTTTTCTTCTGTCCTCTAACGAATTCTGAAGTGCTGTATATGATATCTTATTCACCATTTCATTCATAACTAAAAAGTCTTATTTTGTGCTTAAAACATTCCGCATTTGTTTACCTTGTAGTTTTTCTCTCATCTCTCCCAAAACTGCATCAAATTTGTTGCACTCAAAAAACACATGTTCTGGTGTATGTGTTGTTTCACACATATCACAACTTCCAGATCGTTATCTTCTAATCCTATGTAGATAATTTTGAAATGGTTCGTGCCCTGTTAAGTAATGAATAATGAACCCTTATTTGGTTGAAAATAAGACCGTTTTAATATTTCCTTAATTTGTAGAAATATTTCAAATGTTCTTCTATCTTCTTCAATCATTTCCCATTCCTTTTGCCATTCTTCTAATAACTAGGTATACAATACTTTATAAGCACGACACGAACTGAATAATAGCCGGTACAAAGACTTAGGCTCATGCAGCGGGAGCCGCGTTGCCTCTAGCCGATCTTTAGTTGCTCTGAAAGGGGCGACATAAACGAAACACTAATTAGTTTTTAATATTGTATTCGCACATAGGTGACAAAACCCATCTGTATTAGGGTTTAATTCTATAAATTCATTTAATTGTATATATTACAAAGCGAAGCATTTAATAAAATGACAGACATTTATTTACTAGACCAGATACTATTTACAAGTACACCACGCGTTGAATTTTCATTATATTGACTGCAAACGGGAAAAATACATTTCTAGCGCATATTCATTAAAAAAAGTCATTGTGCCTGCACTCATTTTAAAAGTGCCCCGAGCTCTTACATCGTAGTTGTTAGCCTGCGTCAAGAACAGGAAGGATTACTGACATTGCAATCATTTTCTATTAGCCTCTTTTAATTGCACAATCACTGTACGGGACGTTTACAGAATTACAATTTCCGTGCATCAAGAAACAGAACATTACAAGCCAAACCACAATGGATTTGTATAAGTCAGAAAATTTGAAATTCAACTAACAGTTAGTGGTGATTATTACATCACAATACATGCACACGACTTTCGCCTTCAAATTTTATTGCCTGCATGAAATGCTTTGAAAGAGAGACCCCTAAATGCCAAGGCCTAAAATTTATAATTACAAATAGCTGAAATTTGGCATGACTGTCGTTTTACTTAAGAGAAGTTTTAAAGGCAAAAAGACCCTTTTAGTTGTTATACAGCCTCATTAATTTGACTTTCCTGTTTAATTATATATATATATATATATATCAATGTAGGTAAAATAGTTGCATTTTAGTGCATTTTTCAAAATGGTACTTCATCTGCCATTTCTACTGTGAACATGCTTCACAGTAAAAGTCTGATGTATTGCACTCGCATGACCTTTACTTATCCCTTTAGTACTTATCCTTGCTAACACTTATTATTCTATCTACTTCATGTTAATTGAGATAAACATTTGCAGAAATAATATTACTGCATATGTGCTTGTGGCTAAAATGGGAATAGGGGAATACAGTAGGCTTAAGGGATAGTTAAATCTTTTAAGAGCTGGTCACTATGTGATGGCTTTGTTATTCCATTCGCTTTGCTTGACTAGACAGATAAAGATAGAGAGGGAGAAAAAGACAGAGGTCGAGAGAGAACGACAAGAACTTATCATTTGAGAATAGTATAAATAATAGGAAATGGTTATCCCCACAAAACAAAGTGTTTGACACAGTAAATTTTGTACTTTAACGAGATGTACGGGTATGTAGTTTATTACCTGTGCAGTAAGCTTTTTCTGTCTTTTACGGCTTACCAGTATACAAAAATCACCCAGAATGGACGGAACTTCACAGGCTATCCCCAGAAAAATCAAGATGTACATTTCCTTTGTCATGAAAATATCATAAGCATATGGTATTTATAACAATCGTTAGAGCCATTTTTGGGAAACCGAAATATTGATAAAACATTTTTATGTGAAGGATAGTTTGGTGTGGGGGATTTTCTTGAAAATATTTGTGTTGCATCCTTGAAAGATACTGAAATTAAACACGAAGTTTGGTATTTAACCGGCTTTTCGTTTTTGGATTGTGCTGTTCACAGAAATACACACATACCGACACACAAAGACACATAAGCACAGACAGACAAAATACACAAGGCGCACAAGGTACACACAGACCCACAGGTACACACGGACATGCGAGGCAGACACAGTCATAGACCTTTTACTAAAAATGGTCTTTATTTTGGGTTCATCCGGTGAAATCTTGACATAGAATTTTTGGATGGAATACAATGCTTACCCTACCTACTAAATGAACAGAGAAAGGGAAAATCATAACTTCTCATATTTTAAGAGTAGAGTAGTAAGCTTAAGTCCATATTTTAGGGAAAATTTCAGAGACTTAGGGTGCAATTTTGGGTCGCGGTATTAAATATTCAATCCAGTATTTCCCTTGCCGACTGAGGAAAAAAAATCCAGTCATATTGGTCGGCTCACGGAATTTGAACCCGAGGCCTCCGAAATGAGGACCACAGATGTTACCTCTGAACCATCCCACTCAATTACAGTAGTTGTTAAGTCGTATGTTTGCATTATGGCATTTGTTTTTTTAATACAACTTATTTTAGCAAGTAAATTGTGATATTCTTAAAATTTTCACTCTTTTAAGAAGTAAAATACATTTTTTACGCAATTCCTTTCATTTTGTTCGTTTAAGTTGTTACATGAAGTAGAAATAAGTTTTCGGAGCTACAAGGCTTTGTTGGTTGACAATATAATACTCTTTTCTGTTTAAAACTTTGCACAAGATATTCATTGTATATTGTAACTCGGGGCCCCTTACTGAAGTAAAGGGAAATGCGAAAAAAGCAAGCACATCTAACATAATTATGTACTGATAAATCCAATAAATTAAAACAACATAGGTACCACAATATAAAATATTTTAGCATTAGGCATTCTAAACAAAAAAGAGGAACCTCGCGACACAACAGTCCATCCGGACCAAGACCTACCACCTGACCGCTGCGTCCCCCACCTCTGACCACCGCAGGCGTCATGACTGGGGTGAAGTACTAGTGATGGGACGTGGTCAGCTCCCGGGTCCCTCCCGGCTGGTTATGCGGCCTTCTTGACCAGGGCCCGCTACTTTTCAATCAAGTAGCTCCTCAATTGACCCCTCAGGGACCGAATGAGGCTGAGTGTACCTCGGACCAGGTCTCCCAACGGAAGAAATTCTCCACACCAGTACCGGGAACCGAACCCGAGTCTCCCATTTAGTAAGCAACAGCGCTACCACCGCACTAAGGAGACGGCCACATGTGCATTATATCCGCAAATATATAGTTCACTGTTATAAACGGATGAATACATTCTTTTACAAGTGAAATTTCAGCTCATTATAACACTGTTGTGTCATATTACGTACAATAAATAGAGAACATGCTTTATTCCACTAAGGTCTCACCGGAAATGTGTTTTGAGACTCCCTGAATACTAAAAATATAAGCGATAGACAAAATTTTACTAACAAAATACTTAGACCTCGTTAAGGAACACAATTTATGTCATTTTCGTAGGTTAACCATTTCTGAGATATTCTTGTTATTTGTTTGAATTTTCTAATACCTATACTAGCGTTTGTAAGAATAGTTTGTACAAGAGCGAGTAGAAAATGTTATAAGTGCAACACATCAGATTTTTCATGCTACCGTGCATAATTTTATGTGTGTTAGATCATAACAGCATATCGTTTTTGTATATTGTGGTGATTTTGACACAAAATCCTAGCTATAAAATTAAGTGCGATATTCAGACTAAAGTAAATGCTTTGAGTAAAAGTGTTATATAGAACACATTATATAGAACTATATAATGTATCACTTTGTTCAGTAATCGGCATGCTCTATCGCTCTAAACATTCTCAAAGGGCACTATTGGAATTTACACATGCGATTTAGCATTCTGGCATGGATGATAATGTTTTCATATACCTAGTTGGAATTATTACAGAAATGTGCATATTAATGAATAAAAATCAACTATCTCAAATAATAGTGAAAACAGTAACAATGGGAGTATAAAAATAATAACGTTGTGTATTCACCAGTGTTAGGCAGATTGAAACGCAAACATGCGCATTGGCTTTAAAAATAAATTTAAGGGTAGTAAAACTAAAATGCAGGGTTGGCACGCCTGACCTGGTCGGCTATTCACCGCGGTAATAGACCGTGTCATACTAACGTTTGTTTAGTTGTCAACTGTGCGTTAAGGACCAAGCGTTCCATGAACGTACTGTTTAAACTGTAAAACAATAACCTGGTATAATTAAATGTGTTTTAATGAAAAGTTAAACCTGGATAAATACCGCACCGAGTGTTGGTTTGGTTTGTGTAATTGATAATATTACGGGAGCATTTGCGTCAGCTTGCGTGAAACCGGTGGCCGCAAAGGAGGTCACACTTAAGCGCGTTCGTCACAGAAATTTGCAAACAGTTGCATCACGTTCAGCAATAATAGATACAAAAACAGCACAACTTTGTCTATGGCTCTTCTCGTGTTGCTGAAAATTGCTTTAAAGACTTTAGAAGCCAAAATTTAAATTCTGATAACGAAAAACATTGTGACAAATGACAATTTGACAAATCCCACTTCTGACACCAGTGTGACACAATTACAAATCAAGTTACCTTTTTCTTGTCACTTTATTTCTTTTCTAAAACTCAAACACGAAACATAGTTCTGTTTTATCATTAACACACACAACAGTTCTTCCTGACCTTACAATTTACAGCTCTTCTGTTCCCCCATAACCTTGACACACCCTTTCCTGTGTTTCAGTACCCTCTTCTGTGTAACAGTTGGCTTCGATGAACACTCACTAAAACTGCTTCGCGCAACAACTCCGAAGTAACGATTAAATGTCCCAAAACTGTCTCTGACGACAGACACACTTCTCTTAACGACGACTGTACACACACACACACACACACACACACACACACACACACACACACACACACTGCTAACAGCAGTCTCGTTCAACACTCACGACTCCATCACAAAAACAACTCGCTTCTCTCGCCACCACACTCGCTTATATAGACGAGAATGACGTAGCACGGATCTTTCTCTAAATGCACCTTTTCTCGAATTTTTCACTCTAAAGTTCGCGAACAGTCTGGAAGCGCTTTGTTCTCCTGCTCCATTGTCATTGTTTACTCGCCGCGCAGTGGAGTGAGGTAGCCGACCTCGACTCTCTCTGATGTGCGGTGGTGGCCGAAATGACAGTATAATTCATGGCTGGACTCGTAGCATAGTTTCCTGCAGCCTTCAGAGGTACAGTAAAGTAGGGATGTGACAGTTGTTTCGGTAACGGTTATAACTATCGCAGTTATAGTGCAACGGGTATCATTAATTATTAAGCTATTTGTTTTCATAGCTATCACGTTTGAAGTATATTATATTCATATTTACCAGGATTACCTGTAACTAGGTTTTAATATGAACGATATCGATACAGACTTACTTTGTTATTTGACGCAATCTAACTCTACCGTATCAACACTTTGATCATTACGGTGTTTTACAGTCGCCTTCTACATCCTACCTAATATACACAGATTGCACCGGTAAACTGTCCTGTTTGGGAACATCACAAATTGCAGATATAGCAAAGAAAAATACATCGTTATTAGCAACATAAACATGACGGAAGTTAAGCATAGAATATCTTGAATATTCTTATAAGGCGCTAGATAATGCATAATAATGAAATTCTGAAAGTCGATGCTACTAGAGAAGAGAAACATTAACACCTAAACCTACAATATTATCCATCACAAAATATACAGATAATCTTATTTGGTTACATATTATGTTTATGTAGTAAAACGGATAATTAGTAGACATTTTTCTCAAGATATGGCATATTAGATCTACAATGGCACTAACGATCTCTCACCGAGGAGATTAATACTGCGTAACGAGTTGAGGTAGGTAGTTTCTGATAAACAATACCAATATCACCTAACCTCGATAACAGTTAACGGGATTACTAGTTACTGTCTTTGCTTCTTTGTGAAATATTATTGGGCAACTGGTTTCTTTGTGTTCGTTACTTTTGTAACCGTTAATGGATAACTATTTACTATCTGTCTCCATTACTTCAGTAATCGTTACAGTACGTTACTTTCTGTCCATCCCTACAGTGAAGTGCATGGAAACATGACAACGGTTCTGTTTCCTGTAGTGTTTTCTTTATTGGTAGAAACTGCTTATCATCTGTCTTCCACACCAACTCTTGAGCCAATCTCTCATTGATTTGAATGCAAATCCATATGCAGAAAGAGCATACAGAATTGCAATTTACGTGTTATCTACTTTTTAATCATTTCTCATGTTTAGAAATGGAACATTTCTTTCCTAACCAAGATATCAGTGTAACGTCAACAAGCACTATATATACATTACACCATAGGGAGAGGTTCTCTGTAATGTCTTGTGCACCTGGAACCTGCTCTTGTTGACCTCTGACCTCGTACAAAGTTCAGAGTCAGCTACAGTGTACGGTTTATACGTAGCCAACCTCGCGTCCATCGAAGGAAATGTTTCATTTCTACTCATTATTTTATTAATTCTTCTTGAAATCTACACCGATTTGTCAACTTTTTCATGTGTAGTACTTGCAAAATTATTTTATATGCATTTAGTCAAGCAGCATTTTGGAATTATACTTGAGTTTATATGTGTCAGAGGAAAAATAATTTCAAAAGTTAGGAATGAGCAACGTTTTTGATGAACTTTCACATTGACGCTTAAGGTTTTAAGACTTTCTAAACTTGTTTCTATGTCAGTTGAAATCATATGTCGGTGTCATTGTCAAATATTACAAAAGATTAGTTAAAAGTCTAAGTACCTTTTGAAGCATGTGGCTGATTAACACGTAACTCCGTGTACGGAGATAGTCATGTACAGGGAACTCCAAAATTATGTTTCATAACTGATTTGTTGGTGCTTCCGGTTTAATCGGAAGGGACTTTGACTTTCTTACTTTAAATGACACATCCTGTATATTTTACATATTTTTAAGTACCCACAATACACAAAGAAAAACAAAATAAGTATTCTAAAATCTGTATTCAAACTGGTTGACAATATGGCAGTCGATCATAGAAACCATTTAAGGAATGATTTAACAAAGATTTAGGAATGTCTCTCGTCACTTCTACTAAGTTTTTGAGTCTGTCTCGATATGCCACTGACTTCAAATGGCCTCGCAAAAAGAAATCCAAAGGTTACAAATCTGGGGATCTTGCTGGCCACTCTGTCATTTCTCCTACCAATCCATCACTGTGGAAAATACTTGTCTAAGTACTGACGAACCATCTGTGCAAAGTGAGCTGGAACCCCATCTTGTTGGAAATATATATATATATATAATTTTGGCAGTCGATGGTTAACTGAGTGTGAAACAAGTTTTCGATGGCCGGTGCTAATTGATCTCGCAACATCTTAAGGTGTCCAGTAACGTTTAGCGTTTCTCTAAAGAAGAAAGAACCAATAATATGGTCACCAACAATATCAGCCCAAACTTTCATATTTTGTGGATTTGCATGTGGTTCTCCTCCATCCATCATGGATTTATGTCTGATCAGTATTGGCAGTTGTATCTGTTGAGAAATCCATTTAGGCAGAGCGTGGCTTGGTCCGAGAATACAGTTTGTTTTAGAAAAATTGGATTGCTGTTAATGTACTCCATCGTTTACAAAACTGCATTCTTCTATTAGGATTATCCTGTGAAAGTTCATGGAAAAGTCAATTTTTTAAGGATGCTGATTGTCAATTTTAAGAGTTTCCATCTCAGAACTTTGGCTTATATTGGATTCTAACACCAACTTCTTTGTAGACACTTGGATTTCCTTGTACAAGAAGAACAAACAATGAAGTATTTACATCAGTTCCACTTTTCGAGCGACCGCATCTTGGTAAGTCCTTAACGGTTCCAGTTAACCGGATAACAACACGGGGGCAGACGGACACTTACTAAGAAAATTTAGTATAATATTCTTACCGATGTTGGTATCACTGTGTATTGAGAATCTGTGCGTACATTAGAGTTGTGTCGATGTATTGTGTAAGGGATCTATGACTAACGCAAAGAAAACGTACAATCCAGCAACAGAAACGAAACGTGTAGGAAATATTTGTCATTTAGTTACTTGGACTGCAAGATTCCATCCGCCTTTTATGGAAAACGAAGGCGTAAAAGAAGGTCCTAGGCACACACATTTTGACATCAAAGGTGCATTAAGCTCCCTTTGAGAATCTTCAGCAGGCAATCCCAAATATGGGAACAACACGACACACGAAGATCACACTTAAGTTTCTACTCTCAATAAGCTTCGAACAGCTAATACCTCCTCCAACAACTTCCCAGGATATTGGTTGTAAACCAGTTACCAAAAGGAAATCTAAAAAATCTGAGGTTATAACAAGCCCAGAGTTTAGAAATGATCTAAAAGCTAGGAAAACCGCCCGTGCTGAAAACGGAAAGGCAGCGAAAGCCCGGAAAGTTAAGAAGAAGCCTGCCTATGAGAAACAGGATATCTGCAAGGAATCTGCTGTGTTACAAGGAAGGGAGAACTGGATGCAGTGCCTCAGTTCTGCAAACTGGTATCATGCCAAGTGTGTAGAGACCAAAAATAATCCATGTTCCCTGAGTTATAGTTGCATGAGTGACGACGTGACTAAAAATATTGGCGTCCGTTTCTCCCAGCAGACAGAGCAGACGGTCATTGCAAACGGACAAAGATCCTTGATTGAACATAGTTTGGTATATCCAGGATTTTTATGTAGGATTGCATCGGGGCAAGACCCACTCTCGTAATGTAAATAACCTACAGTTCTCTAGAACACAATTTACCTAACTCATCAATCTCTCTCACATCGGTGTCCAAATTTCGCTATATATAATGAACTTTTGGTTAGTGTCCTGTAATCTCAAATTTGAGAAGCTTGACCTCCTTTGCACCACCAAAACTGTTTTTATCGCTTGGGTACAATATTTTGAGCTTTTTTGCACTCAGCTTCATATACGTGGTGGCATATCTATGTCCGCAGAATATTTCAACATGTTCTGGCAAGCCAACTGTTGAAACCAATCAGGAAAAATGAGAGTATCTAGCTCACAGCAACTGGTGTAGCAAATGGAAGTTGAAATGTTGTGGGAACGGCATTGACATGGCCATGGGTATACTGCAAGGCGACATTGGTTGGACTCTTATGGTAGAGTCACCTGTCACTGGCCGTGTATTGTTTGGTATACAAATAACAAGGACGTCACGTGCAGCTCTGACAGCTGACAATTTCCCAGGTATAGGAGAATGGAAATAGCACAACTATTGCTTTGGGCGATGTGCAGAAATTGTGCTCCGTCCATGCAGATCGATGTCCCTCCAGCACTGCGAGCTCGGCAAATCTCTGTCCCTATTTATTTATATCAAATTGGTTTCCGATGGTTGGTCCTATGTCTCGGAGGCCTCAATAACACATTGCATGAGAGAGACACATGGTAGCATTTTTTTAAGCGAACCGAAAAAAAAAATGAACATCAGAATCAGGGGCTCTTCAAGAAATTGGAATGGATTTGTCCCTATAGTTGAAACCTCCTTCCCATTATTCAAAACCGGAATTAATGGGTTAACTGCTGTCGGTTTAGTACTGAATAGTAAGAAATTTACCTTACTGGATGCCGTTTCGTAAAATTATTCTGTCCTTAAACTATACATAAATAGTTATTGCATCGAAAAAAAGAAAAGAAACAATATGAGTTACACTCACATGACTTCCTCTACTCACTCTTGCACAAATTATTCATGCAAACAATATATTCTGGTCACTACTTCTTGTTAATCAAGATTAAGATGTTAAGAAATGATTTTATTACATCGTATTTCCTTATAGACAGGAATAGGAGAACACAGTAGGCTAAAGCGATAGTTAAAAGTTTCCTTCTCGTGGCATAATCAGAAGAAAAAATAAGAGTAATGATTTTCAGTTCTAGAAAATTATGTAAAAATTTAAACAAATAACAAGGAATATCTGAGAAAAGGGTGTGGTCCACAATTTTGTTAGCAAGACATTGTCTCTCTCTCTCTCTCTCTCTCTCTCTCTCACTCACGGTTTTTTAGTTATGCAGAAGTCATCCAGAATAAAGACTTCAGAGGTTAATTCCAAAAACTCAAGATATACATTTCATTTGTCATAAAGATACCTTAAAACACGTGCCATTTTAATAGAACTCGTTACTTTCTCTTTGGGAAAATAAAAATGTTCGAACATTTTCCATGTAAAGGGTAGCTTGGGGAGGAGGGGATTTTCTTTAAATCTTCGTGTCGTACCCTCGGAAGATGTTGAACTTAAATATCAAGTTTGATTTTTAACCTTTTCGTTTTAGAGTTATGTTATTCACAGACCAACACATACACATAAACACAAATAAGAAACCTTTTCCAAGAACGCCTTTTTTTGAGTTCAGGTGACCTTCAAACGTATAGTTCCGGTGACATCTCAATATTGAAGTTTTGGTTGGAATAGAATATTTCCCCTGCTTACTCAAACAGTAGAAAACGCAACAATCGCCAGTAGTACTAGCATTTAGACCTCTATTTGTTACGAAAATCATTACCTCATTTGCAATTTCTAAAGCGGGCAAAAGGTCCTGTAAATGCAAACTTCTCTAAAAGAGGGAACAGGATATTATTTAAATTAATTATAGACTATAAATATATTGCTGAAATGTCGATACCTCTACCAGTCAGCTAATCGTATCGTAGTTTTAATGTCCATTGAGATTTACCCATTTTCCTAAGTTGTGTTCGACACATATTTGTTTATTCATGTGATAGAGTCAAGACTATTTTTCCTTCTCATCAACTCCACCACGTAGAACAGGGTGTTCCAGACCTTTCAAACATATCTCACATTTGAAACCAAAGAAACTTACACGCTTTCAGAAAATAAAGATGACTATAGAATTAAGTTTAAGCACCAAAAATGGTTTTTCTTATTCTTTTAAGTGTCAAATAAATGTTTGTGTATATTAATATTTGATACTCATTTAATAATTTGTTTCCGGATTTTCCGGATTTTCGTTAATCCTAGTTATCTCCGGCCCCAGCTAGTCTGGATAAACGACGTTCTTGTGTACATGTAAATCATATTTAGAGAAACACAAAAGAGAAGTAGCACAAGTAATGCAGTACTACTAGTAAACTAAAATTTATAGAATTGAATTAAAAGTAATAAATATCTTAAAATACATGTACACACTCATGTGTTCAATGGAAATGAAGGATATTGCCTCTAAATTAACAGTTATGTTAACTATACAACCCACTACGAAAAGCACTGAAAGTTTGACAGCCCCTGACATTTTCTGGCAATGACTTCCAGAGCCTTGCAACCTCCAGGGCAAAAGATTGTTAGATTGCTTTTTGAAAGGAGAAATTCAGCATTTCATTTGTATATTTAGCACTTTGTAGGATTTGTGCGTTTGCAATATAGCATCTCATATTATTTATAAGAAAAAACATGTAAATTCAGATAGCTTTGATCAGGTAATTTTTTATTAAATAACAGTAATGTGTAAGGTTTAAAATTGCATAAAATGTGAATTTTTAAAGTTAATATTAATTAAAACAACACAGAGAAACATTGTGAAACATTCACATGACTTTTTCTACCCATTTTCAAGAAGCTATTCCTACTAAAGCTTATTCTCAATGTACTCTCTGTTCATCGAGATAAACATTTGTAGAATTGGTTTCATTGCATATTTTCTGGTAAGTAAAGTGGGAATAGAGGAGTGAAAAAGGCTTACGAAAAACGCAATTCTTAAGAGTTGGTCATTATTTGATGGCTTTGAATTTCCGTTCCCTCTTATGACCAGGCCAAAAAAAGTGAACAATGGCTTTCTACTTAAGAAGAGTACTTGAAAAATTAAACTAATAAAACACACACACACACACACACACACACACACACACACATCGGAAATGACTAACTTAAAAAGGCATTTGACATCAATAAAATTGTGTGGTTTAATGTCTATATTTTCTGTTTAATATTTTGTCTGTCTCTTACGGTTTGCCAGTTATGCAAAAGGTATACAGATTAAAGAGTACTTCAGTGGCTATGCCCAGAAAATCAGAAACACCTCAAACATATGGTATTTCGATAAAAATAATTATAGTAATTCTTGAAAACATCAAACTTTTCTTTAAAACAATCGTATGTGTTGCACTCACATGACTTTCTCTACTCTTCTACTAACCATTCTTATAGGCTCTTATTCTTCTATTTTCTTTGTGTAAGTTGAGATAAACATTTGCAGAAATTACCTTATTGCTCGTTTTCTTACACATGCAGCGGGAATATGGGCATACAACGATCGTGAAATCGTTTAAAGCTTTCAAATTCGGTTCTCTTTGTACGGTTTACGTATAAAAATGAATAGCGATGTTCATTTGACAGAAGTAAAGGTTCTCCAAAACTTACACAAATCTCGTATCTCCGAAATGGTTCACGCTACAAAACATTTATTTAGACATAAATTTTGTGCTTTAGCAAGATCTACATTTTTTGTATACTGAGATTTGGTCTATCTCTAACGATTTACCAGTTATGCAAAAGTCGTCCAGAGTAAATACGACTACAGAGGCTATAGCCAGAAAATTCAAGATACGCGTTTCATTTGACATAAAAATATCTTGAACATACGGCATCTTAATCAAAATCGTTAGAGCCATTTTCAAGAAAATCAAAATTTTCGAAAAATTCTCATTGTAAATGGTAGTTTAGAGTGAAGCAATTTTCTTCAAAATCTTCGTGTTGCATCCTTGAAAGATATTAAACTTAAATACCAACGTTGGGTTTAAACCGACTTTTCGTTTTCGAGTTATGATGTCCACAGATTGACAGAGTGACAGACACACAAACACACACACACACACACACACACACACACACACACACACACACACACACACACACACACACACACACACACACGGACCTTTTTCTATAAAATGCTTTTTTGGATTCAGGGGGCCTCAAAACATATTTCCGGTGAAATCTCGACATCGAATTTGTGGGTGGAATACAATACTTCCTCTACTATGCCATACGTAGTACAGAAACTAAAAATCCATATAAGGGGTCGTTTGTGCTGGATGATTTCCTTGGAAATCTGGTCCCGTATCCTTGGAAGATACTGAACTTAAATACCAAGTTTGGTATTTATCCGTTTCATTTTTGAACTATGCTTTTCATAGATATATGAACACAACGATCCATATATTCATTTCTCTACAAATGCCTTTTAGGATTCAGGGTACGTCAAAACGTGTATTCCCTATCGAATTTTTGGGTGAAATAAAGTGCCTTCAGTACCTTCTTTGTGCGTAGTAGAGAAGGTAACGAAGTAATAGTGCCGTTTTAACATTTATGTTTGAGTGGAATATATAAATAGTTCTCTGTGAGACATAAGCTTATTATGGTTCTAAACACTAAATGCTCTTGCTTTCGAAAAAGACACTCTAAATGCAATACCTATTCAGTTTTTATTCTTTTTTTCTGGCACTAAACAGCAGTATGTATGAGGTTTGTTCTTTCCTTTTTTACCCTCCAAGAAAAAAAAGATGCATGGATGCGGAAAATTAAAAATTAAACTTTTCATTCCCACATTTTATCGTTCTGTCTCTCACGTTAATGTTCTGCTACTCCCTCATTTTATGCTATATTCTCCATCATTCTGGAGAATAAGGAAGAAGTAGGAGTTGACTGGCTTCCTAAGTAGTTGTCTGCTTTTTTCCCGCTCCCTTCTCAGGTCTGCTGGGTTAAAAATTCTTGTTGCTATGTGACCCTGTAAATTAATTTCTTTTCATTGTGAATAATTGAAGAACCTAGCAAGCTCTTTTCCTTCTTGCGCTCTGAGTTTGCATCTAGAAGAGATATAATTTTGCTTGCTATAGTTTCTTTTCTCTTTTTAAGGTAATATTTTTTTGTTTTATTTACTATGCATGAATATTTTAAGCTGATTTGTCTCGGAATATTAACACACGCCACTTCCTTTTCTTTTTCCCTTAAGAAACAGAAAGAAAGAGAAGATATTTTGGTGAGTTAAGAATTGGCTCTTCGCAATCTGTTTGGAGTCGTAATCCGTAACTGCAACTTTTAGGTGCCCATTCTGGCGCTCAAGGAAAATGGCTCTTAAATTTTTCATAAGAATACGATAAACAACTATGAAAGCTCCGATAAGATTTCCAGATCAACAAAGTATTTGAAATGTTCATGATAATTACGAATTATTCGCGTATGATAACAGGGAATATATATTAGCCTTTGACTATATCATACATATGGCGTTAAATTATATACTCGAAAGTTTCACCAACAGTATTCCATAAATCACTAAAAACAATTTATTGCATATCACAATCAACTAACAGTCAAAATTACACTCCATTTCAGTTTGGCAACTGTGTTTTTAACAATTATTCTTTTGACTATTAATGCATTTTTCCACCAGAAATGTTATTGTTAATGTTAAAAATAAAGTGAGATTTATTTGAGATTATAAATTTAGTATGTTATATCAACAAGAGAAGATCGAAATACATGTAATCTTTGGGTTCCGTTTTCCTCAGTTGGTAGTGCTGAGTAAGTCGAAATACACTCATCGAAATGAGTATATTTTAGGTTATTTTTCTAGAATTTAGCATTTTATGGTCAAATCTTTGCGATATAGTAATGAAATTCATTTTTTTATTTATGAAACATTGCAGATAAATATGATTCGACGTCTTATGATACTACTTGTGATAAATACTAGGTAAATTTCACCTTCTGAAACCAGGGTGTAACGAAGGACATGCTTATTGGAATATAGATCACCAGCTTATGCCAGGTTTAGTCATTATTCACCACATTCTTTAGTTAAAAACATCTAATGTGTTGCAGTCACATCACTTTCTCTACTACTCTTCTATAAACTATTCTTACAAAAGTTTATTTTTTATCTAATCTATTCTAACCGAGATAAATTTTCATGACTTATTTACAGATTTAGTCATAGTTATAGGAAGGATACAGTAGCATAAAGCAATAGTCACATTTTTACAAAGCGGATCTGTGATGGCTTTGAAATTTCAAGCTCATTTCATGACCACGTGAAAACTAAATAGCGACTTACCACTTCAAGAAGGTATAAGTATTTGAAAATTCAAACCAATAGCAAAGAATAATTTACGAATGGTTAACGTCGTAAATAAATTATTTGACATCAATTTTGTATTCTAGCAAGATCTAAAATTTTTGTATAGTAAGATTTTGTCTATCTCTTACGGTTTTTCAACTGTCAAAAATTCATTCAGAGTGAAGAGGGGTTACAGATTATTCTCAGGATATTCAAGACGTGCATTGTGTTTTTCATTGCAAATTTCTTAAAAGCATGTTATTTTAATCCACAACGCCATAGTCATCTTTAGGAAAATAAAAACTAACGAACATTTTTTCCATGTAAACGTTAGTTTGGGGCAGGGAGATTCTCTACTACGTATAGTAAGTAGAAGAAGTATTGCAGTGCACCAAAACATTCGATGTCGAGGAAGTGGAAATATATGTTCTGAGACCCCCTGAATCCAGAAAAGCATTTCTAGAAAAAGATCCGTGTGTGTATGTGTGTGTGTGAGAGTGTGTGTGTGTGTGTGCGTGTGTGTGTGTGTGTGTGTGTGTGTGTGTATGTGTGTGTGTATGTGTGTGTGTGAGAGTGTGTGTGTGTGTGCGTGTGTGTGTGTGTGTGTGTGTGAGAGTGTGTGTGTGTGCGTGTGTGTGTGTGTATGTGTGTGTGTGAGAGTGTGTGTGTGTGCGTGTGTGTGTGTGTGTGTGTGTGTGTGTGTGTGTGTGTGTGTGTCAGGCTGTGGACAGAATAACTCAAAAACGAAAAGTCGGTTAAAAACCAAAGTTGGTATTTAAGTTTAATATCTTTTAAGGATGCGATACGTAGATTTTGAAGAAAGCACCTCCTCACTAAAGTACCTTTTACATGGAAAATGTTTCGAACATTTTGAAAATGGCTCTAACGATTTTTATTAAAATGACATATGCTTAAGATGTTTTTATCACAATTTAAATGTATATTTTGAATTTTCTGGCTATAGTCTATGTAGTGCTGTTTACTCTTGATGACTTGAATAACTCGTAAACCCTAAGAGACAGACCAAATCTTACTGCACAGAATATGTAGATCTCGTTAAAGCACAGAAATTATGTCCAAATAAATTTTGTTGTGGAGTGAACCACTTTAGAGATATTCCTTGTTATTTGTGTGGGTTTTGGAATACTTAAACTTTCGTCAAATGGAAGATAATTTTATATCTTAGCTGTGCAAAGAGAACAAAATCTCAAAGGTTTAAAAGATTTGATTATCGCTCATAGCCTACTGTATTCTAATATTCCCCTTGCACCTATAAGGAAATAAGCAATAATTTCTGCAAACGTTTATCTCAATTAACACAAAGAAGATATAGGAATAAGAGTTTATAAGAATTATTAGTACAAGAGTAAAGAAAGTTATGTGAGTGTAACACATCATATTTTCTAAATTGTGTTGTTTATAGAATGACTTAGTATATTTAATAAAACAATTTTTGTAATATCTATATGCCAATGTTGCCAACATGTGATTTCAGCTGACACATTTGTGAGGTCGTGTTGAGGAAGTTCATTATAACGCTGATAATTCTTGACTTTTACATGTTTCACTCGTAATATAAAAACCTATTTTCGCAGAAATTTCCGGTATTATTAAACAATTTTTTTGCTAAATATATGTGAAACAGTTAATAATATTGAGAAAAAATAAGTGGAATTTCAAAAAATTATAAAATTAGTAATAGAAAATTTTCAGGAAGCATAAAGTTGTACATATTTTCTTTTTCTGCTTATTAAAGTTATAAATATCTCTCCATTAATATGACCACTAGAAGCTGTTAAAGTGGCGGGGAATATTTTCTGGAGTCACTGCGGATTGCAACGTACCTTTTGCTTTGTAAGTCTGAGACTGGTCATCTTTAACAGCGTAGTTATATAAGCAGTATTTTAAGGCCCTGTGTTTGTATTTTTCCCTGCCAGTTGTTGACACTGTGTAGAAAGTTCACCTAGCTGGAGAAGCGGTGCTGTTAGCATCCCTTACTCACTAGGTTTTCGAAACCATGTTCCTGAACAAAGGTTACTAAGTATGTAAAGTATGCTTAGAGTTAAATTGTTCTAAATTGAAAAGAGCTGTAGCTGCAGAGAACCTGCAGTAAGAAGTGTCTGTTAGATATAGTGTAGTTTTATTTTTAATCAAACGTGACTGAAAGTTACGCAGGTCGTACTTTTCCCCAGAAACACACCTGCCTACAAGGAGCGTTGCCGAACGGCATACAAACTGCTACTTTTCTGTCTGTGCAAGAACACATTATTGGCCTATCTTTTTGCAGTTGGTGGGCCAGCCCTAATGGGTCTTTACCCTCCGATAAACGAAACCTCCCCTTGCCCTCCATATTTATTTTGCTCTCGTTTCCGTTTTTATGGTTGCTAAAGCTGTTAAGATGGTTTTTGTCCCTCAAGGCACGTAGCGCCAACTCTTGTTTTTGTGTCCTTCAGGATCTCCTGAACTTGGTAAACCCGAAGTGGAGTCCTTAAGTATTTATAGGACGAAGCTTAGGTGTAACATGTAGGTGGGTGGTCAAGAACCTTCCGGTCAATTACGTAAGCAGTAAAAAACATGTTGCCAGCAGCAGAAACTTACAAGTGAGAATTTTGACTACGTATTCCGATAAACTTTATCAAAATATGTCATGATCTTGTGACAAATTTACTTTACTATCACTTTATTGTCTTCTAACCGTTTGCACAAATACACAGCTTTCTTCTCGTTGTTAACACAGTCTACAGTCTTTCGTGCTGTCAGAACGCACAAATTTTATTTCTTGTAACCTTGTCTCAGTTCTTTTAGTGTCTTTATTCACTTTGTTTCTCATACACTAACTACGCGTTGCAAATACTCGACGCTCCTTAAATTTTCATTGCACGCACGGCTGTCTCACTGATACACTGACCAACTCATGTGTGTAACTGTAACTCACTCACTGCTGCTTTCTCGCCTCCTTATTTAGTGGAGCTGACGTCAAACGGACCTTTCGCTAACTCCTTAAAATACGTCGTCGGTGATGTAACCGGATCTTTCTCGAAGGCTCCGGAGAAAATCCCTTTTGTGTAGCCGCTTCGATTGTTGTTAGTCACGTGTTCCCTCACGTGAGTGGTACGAGGAAGCTTGGCCTTGTGTCTTTGCTCGCCGCCCCAGCATGTGGTGTGAAGTAGCTTGGCCCCGTCCGTCGTTTGCTTTGCGCCGAACCTGACGTCACAATCTGAAGCAAGAATGTTTTAGGAAAGAAAATATGACAATGTGCAGGAGAAAAGCACGGTCAGAAACAACTGGATTGCAAAGTTACATCTACGAGGGTAATCCAGGAAGAGAGACCGTTTGGCTTTAAGGGAAGATGTAAGTCCAAGTGACAGCAAATATTAAATTTATCATAAATCATAAAGTTATTAGCCCGTCAACTGAAATACATAATTATGTTTCCCACAAAGGATAGTACAGCACAACAAATATGGTTCTTTCGATCATTGAATCTGTCAATACTGCACTGAGATAGATATTAAAGTTCTTATATGTAACTCATGGATTTATGATACAGCGCTATGACATCTTCAGCTTCCTGTAACTGATACCCAGTTATATATAGCGGCAAAATCACAACATTGTTAAAACATGCTCTAAATAGCATAGCTTCTGAGATAACAGAAGCTTATTCCGACTCTGTCCACACTTTCACAGACGATTCAGCTACTCCTGAAGGTTTTGACTGCCCTGTAATCTACCCAAATCGTAATATGTTGTATCTTCTTCCAATATGTTTCACAGTTTTCTCTTGTGAATGTTTTGCTCTTAAGAAAATCCTTCAGTACGCTTACAAGCTAGGGAAACTAAATGTGTAATCTTCACTGACTCCATGAGCGTATTCCAGGCTACACCAAACAATGATCACAGCTATGGCCCAGATATTAATGACCTGAACAATAGCGAAATGTCACAGGAGCGTATTTGAAGACGCCAAGGTCATTTCAGGTCAAGTTCAGTTAATGCGTCTTCAAAAGTTGTGGCATTCCTAGAAAGACTGTTAGTAATTTTGCACAATAAAGTGTAATTTTACAATACCCATGATTCCACTCTGGAGAACACTTTGCAGTTCGTTGATACAACAAATATGCGCATTTTTGGGAAAAGTTGGCCGAAATATTAGCGATTATGGCAGAATTTAGCGATGTCTAACCTATTACTGAGAATGGTGTAAATATGACTTTATATTGCACAATAAAAGTGCATTTTGTACACTAAAATATTTAGACTCGTGCATAAATTGTTCTAAACTTCAAAACTTCACTCTAATATTCAGGAAAGAAATGTGATTTATCATTAAAATCCGGGTCCTAAACATAACCGACCTATGTTTATGGGCATTCTTTAGCTGCACACACAACTCTACGGGTCTGAAAAGCAAGTCACCTTATTATGGCTTTCGTTAGATGTTGGTAACGAAAAAGCCGCTAAGACTGCCAAAGGAGCCACCAGATCTAACGATGTAGCAATAGTCCATGATGTCATCACATTTAGAAAACCACGGTTAGATGGAAACTGGAAGAGAAATTGGTTCACACTCACTAGTAAACTTCATGAGGTCCGTTGCGGCTCGACAGGTATTTACAAACGCATTTGGAAACTTCAACACTGTAACCAAATAGCTCTGTCTCTCTCTGTCTCTCTCTCTCGATTAAGGATAGGTCACTGGAAATTGTCACATTCCTAACTATTTTCCCATGATCCACCTATACTCCACTTGCACCAGCTGCAAGATACAACTCATTCAGATTAAACACATTCTACTGGAATGCTGCTTGTACAAGTGGAGACAGGTTGGATTCAGAGATCTGCACACTACCTTCGACAATCCTTTCATGTTACAAAACACAATATAGTCTTCTATCGATTCAAATTTATATATTAGCATTTAACAACAACCTCTATTTCTCCACAAATAACACAAAGTATGTAGATACTAATAACTTCACTTCAATAAAATTGAGTTAAACTCAACACACCACCAACGGTCGTTTCGACACACCTTTGTGCCATTATCAAGGCAAACATAATGACACAAAGGTGTGTCGAAACGATCGTTGGTGGTGTGTTGAGTTTAACTCAATTTTATTAAAGTGAACCCCCCCCCACCCCCCCGAAATCAGCAGCTAAGAAGTGTCTACTAAATAAAAAACTTGATACTTAGGACGAAGGGGTAAACCGCTGGAGTAATTGCTTTCCCGCCACTTGTTTCTGAAATTTATAGCTTCTGAATTATTCAAGCAATCTTCATGAAAATTAACTGTTTATTAATCTGTTTATTATTATAAATGATACTTTCGTTATATAAAGTTTAAATTTCCATTTTTATTATCAATTATGTCCATTACTTTTTATGATTATGCATATTTGAGATTTTCATTACTTTGCTCACTTAATGTTGTCATGTTACTGATTTTATACTCGCACAACCTATTATAACAACTCCCAGAATTAATCTGAATCATCAGTTTTTGTTGGGTCAGTTTTATTTGAGTTAATTTGTCTATTTATAAAAATAAAAAAGATGAAATGTTTTATGATATTTAAATATTTTTACAAAAATTAAATGACTACACGTTATGTAAAAGTTGATGGTTCACATTATAGTGTGTGAGATTTAACTTTTTAGGTCCAAAAAATAAAGAGACAAAAACTCTTTGCCTTTGTTGTCTCTCTCTTCATAGTAATGGGTATTTGTAAAGTGCATGTAGCCATTTAACAGACAATAAAGGGCTGGGAGGGGGGCGTGTGCTTTCCAAGAATTTATACATGACCGGTAGAGCACCCTAAAGACAAGGACAGAACCAAATCGGACAAGTTAAATTTCACAGACTTCTAACAAGCATTCATCTAGATACACTAAGCAATGATTTCATGGAATTCTGTCCAATAGTATTGAAATGAAAGACTTTTATGTGAAGAAAAACGAATAGCCGAGAAAACAAGCATTAAAAATGTGTACCCGGAAATTAATATATGTGATTTAGGGCAGGATGATACTCTAAAACTGTCAATTTCCATTGTCAGCTGCTCAAGCTTCCTCTCTTTCTTATACCGCTTTAAAGTAAGCTAAGTAACAAGTGAAGTAGTTAATACATGTGGGTGGGAAATTTATGGCATGGAAAATTATTATACAGCTGAATGCCATTTAAATACCACGCCCATTAAACATATACACTTTAAATGCTTGTAATTCAAGTAATTATAAGAATACCAACAAAAAGACAAACATTATCATAAATTGAAATATTTCCAATTTAGTTCAGAAGGAAAACATGAGTTTTTTTTATCGTATACCCATGTTAATCCCCCTTAAGTTAGGAACTTCCAAGGATGCGACACGAAGATTTTGAAGAAAATCCTTCAACCCTAAACGACCCAGCATGCATTTGAATTTATTGATAGTCTCTGTTTTATATGTTAGCGCCTGTCGGATTCTTAAATAGGACGTATTATGAATCACCGGTCGCATTTGTATTTGTTCCTGATACAAAAAACGGGGGCGGTGTGGTAAACTGCCTATTTGTGTGCCAGACAGACAATAACATATGCAACAATCAATAAACTCAGGCTGTATATGTTGCAAATATCGACTTGTGTAAACCGCGCTGCAATACGACGTGGGACTTAGAAATATTCTACTCTCCTAATGTGGCCAATCATGTTTTCCATAGCTGCACCTACCAGGAAATGGGTAATGGGTCATCTTGAGTCACATAAAAGAGAAAAATAAGCTTTGTTAGAATGGTTTGTAGAAGCTTATAAAAATAAACGACAAGGATTTGAGAAAGTCCTGTGAATGCAACACACGTTTATACCTTTTTTTTTTAACATGACTTCAGTATGCCAACGGTGAAGTTTACGATATACTGTTAGACCATTTTTTATAGGTTGACTCGAGTAAAACCAGTGTAACAGGTATATTATGTTTTTATTAAAATTTCAATTCAATCAACAAGAATATTTCACAAATATGTGTAACATTGTAGACATGACAATGGAATCACGTGGTACCCTATTTGAGCGAGCAGAGGAATGTTTATTAGATCTACTGTCCCGTTTCTGAGAAACTTAGCGCTGCCTACTGGAACTCAAATGAAATTTGCGTACTTAGCAAAGTAGGTTAGTGCCCATTAAAAATAATATAATCATGAGACCCACTCTTGTAGGAACCCTCGCGTTATTGTATAAAGCCTGCTTAACGTAAAATGTCTGGACATAATAACGAACAATTATCCTTGAGTGCGCTTACCCAGACGTAACAATGGAATACTTCCAAGGCTCTTGTTCCACTCATTTGGGTGCAAATGTGCATTGTGCCATGTGACGAGTACATAGTTATTTTATTTCACTATGAAACTGAACTTTAAACTCAGCAATGGCTATTCTAAACATCAGTTAGAATGCGACTAAGTTTCCATAAGAATACAGTGGATGATTTCTTTGACTATTCCACTCATACGTGACTAGACTGAAATGAACCCAATCTTGTGGGTAACAATTTCAAATTTCAACCAATGACAGCCTTCATTCGAGAAACATTTATCAAATTTCATTATCACTTCTCTGAATTTTAATTATCACCTCCTCTGCTTTTCTTATGTTATGATCAGGTTAGAGAATCTAGCTGCACTGTGCTACAGATGCGCAACAGCTTACGTAATTTGACGCAACAGAGCCACTAGGTGAAAAACAACTGAATCTCGCTTCAGTGAAGCATCTAATGCTGAAAGATATGAAATAATTCGAAGAGGGAAGCCTCAGAGCACAGAATACAACAGGAAATATGTTTGCGTGCTCAAGCTCGAAACTAGGTCAGTGGTATTTAATCTTGTAGGCCACGCAAATGGAGGCTGATGTATGCCTACTTCATTTTTCATTTAAGGAATTAGTAATTAGAATGTATTTAATTTATTTACACAGGTTTACAGTGTATTATACATCTTCCTGTTCCCAAAGCTACGCTTGGATATTCTTTTCCAAATTTCACGATCTTCCCAATCATCTTGGTCTGGTCTTCTTCTTTTCATAATCTGCTGTATATCCCGCATCCATGTATTGACCTCGCATCTTCTTTCCGACGGAGTACATTTTATTATTCTCTTCGGTGTCCTTTCATTTCCCATCCTCCTCACATGTCCATACCATGTTAGTTGTTTATATTCTATAAAATCCAACACTAAATTTTCCTTTTTCAGTTTTCATCGAATTTCTGTGTTTCTAATTTTTTCTAATTTGAAATGTCTCATAGAACGCCTGATAAAATCCATTTGCCAGCAACTTTGATCGTAAGGCTGTATTTAATTTCCATGTTTTGGCTCCAATGTCATTGTACTCTGAATTATAGTGTTGTAAAGTTCAATTTTTGTTTCATTCAATACGTTTTTGGCTCACAATATTCCATTTAACATTTTGATAGCTGTTCTTCCTTTATTTATCCTAAGTTTAATGTCTTCTTGTTTTGCTTCCTTTTTAATTTTTATTCCTAGATATTGGAATTTTTCACATTTCTTGTATTGTACCTGTTCCGTCTTCTAAAATTGAATCTCTAATTGTATCTCCAGATACCATATAAAATGGTTTTTCAAGATTTATTTTTAATTCCCATTTGTGAAATTCTTCTCTCAATTTCCTAAACATGTATTCCACATCATCGTATTCTTGTACTTGGATCACCTGATCATCAGCAAACAATAGTTTGTATTATGTTAAGCACGACATAGTACATATATTGTCATATAAGGGAGATTAATGGCTTATAAGGGAATCGCGGAAATGTTTAGAAAATACCAGATCAACTGCTGTATTTTGCATTTTCGAGTGTGTTATAGACTTAACGCATGTATACCGTAATCCATTTTTGGGGGATGGACGATAATTATGTTTATTGTAATGTCAACCACTTAATTGCCCGCTACCAGCTGATTGAAGTGTCAAAATTACTGGTCAGTATCGACCTTAAAACTCTGCATATGAATTCTTGTTACACGACCAGCTTTATTTTCAGACAAACATCTGATCGTCGAACCTGAGCCATCGATTACTTTTGTCTGGCATTAGAAAAAATAAGTTATCATGACGGGTCTGAAATTGAAGAGTCATGACAAATACGATGTGCTTCTTTGTTTCTTAATAAACCCCAATCAACGTATGCTATGCTCAAAAGTGTTTAAATGAGAAGAATGAGATGAAGATGAGGAAAATCGTTCGTCTAGTTTCGCCTGGTATGCTAATGTGAAAATCACATAATGCACACATCAAATGCATATTAAGAAATTAAAGATTTCGTAAAGACAGAGGAAGGACTGGAATGGTACAAATTTAACTACTACATTCTCGGTCTGTAGTAATAAATAATTATGAGTAGAGGGTGGAAGATTGTGTGATAAGCCACAAGTGTAGTGCACATTTTGCTTCTGTTGCTACTCTCGCATGTGCATAGCCGCAGGTGTCTGTTGATGTGAGCACCTTTGCGACGGCTGCGCGGTACCGGTTGCGTCATTCATTTTCCTTATACAACTAACCGGTATCGCATGTGACTGCTTGCGGTTCCGCGCTCTACTTATGCGTGTTAGAATAGCGCTTACTGGCTGCAAAGTAGAAAAAGGGATAGGCACGAGGGGGTGTTCTACTCTCTGGAAGGGAAAGTGGAGACACTAGCACATGGCAGCTCATTATATCATAAAAATGTCTTCTATCTACATTAACTACTGGGTTCCTCTGACGAGAATGTGACTAACTCCAGCATCTGCATATTTTTAAGAGTCCTAAGTCTTACTGATATGTTGAAACTCTAGCCGTAATTTTTCTCAAAAGACACTGTAGCTGTTGATGTCACATTCCTTACAGCCACATTCTCATGAGAGGAACACAGTAGATTAGGTTGGCTGTCAGGCATATCACGAGAGATAATGAATACCCGCCTCGGTAGCTTGATGGTTAGCGTGTCTGCCTCACGTCCAAGAGGTCGCGAGTTCGAATCTCGCTTAGGGTAAGTTATCCGGGTAAGGTTTTTTTTTCGAGGTTTTCCCTTATCCTGAGAAGACGAATGTCGGGTAACTTAAAGCTCCATGGACCTCGGGCTCATTTGAGCATCATTTCATTCATTCGTCCGATATGACGCAATGTTGGCGGACGTTAATTTAAAAAAAAAGGGGGGGGGAAAGATGATAGATTCATGAAAAATATAATTTTCGAAAAAATAACTTACCATTAGACAAAACACTGTACATTAACACTTTAGGCAAGAGAGGGAGATTGCATTACAGTAATGTGTGAACGCTCGCATTCGAGAAGTCCCGGATTCGATTTCTGTCTACCGCGCATTCTGACCTTGTTGTTTATGGAGATTTTTCCCTAATCCGTTGGCGAACGCTGGGATGGTTTCTCATCTACCATGTTTTCCTTCCATTATTTCCCATTCATTCCGTTTCCTTCTTATGTTTCAGTAGTGCTTCTAGGTTTCATGGCGTATAGCGGTGCCGGACAGATGGTATAGAGATGCTTCTTCAAAGGGCCTTAGAGCCCGTGGAGCCTAGAGGGCTGCTAGGTTGATTGGGTCGTTCATTACCCTCTATGAGTAGCTCAAGTAATGGGACTGGTCTTCTAGCCCGCCTGTGGCCTGTAGCCTTCTGTGGTTCCTTCACTTCATTCCTTCCTCCTGCAGGTTGGTAGTCACACTAGATCTCCCGTTGGACGTAGTGCGCGAGGTGTCCCTCTTCGCCGTATACTATACATTTTAGGTACAACTAGGCTATTCACGATTTCCAGAAAACATTTTATCCTCAGTTTAACCCCATGCTTATAGAATGTATCGTGTAATGCAACTTGTAATATACAGTTCCAGCAGATTTTAAATAAAAATGAAATTTTTACCCAAATTACATTTTATTTTCCTTGTTGGCTTTAGTAGGTATGATTTGTTACGCCCTGTATAAAACACAGATGGAAAAATCTCCGTCAGACTGACATGAAGAGACTTGTATCTCTCTCATACACATGCACCGGGCCTTGTTTCATTACCGGCTTCAGAATGGGAACGTTCATTTTTAATGAGGAGACGGCGGAATGTAAATTGTGTACGTCATTTTGACGAAGGCTTATTTGATCATACGTGCGCATGCGTCAAGTAGAGCGCCCCCCTCCCCCCTACTGTTCACATCACATTAGCCACGTAACGTAGAAAAGAGGAAAGCCTAGTGGCATTTTGGGTTTATTCTTTTGTGGCTTGTGTTTCTGCTCTCGTCTTCACTTTTTATTTCTTTATTATAGTTAATTTACCATATAGCAAATTAATTTTATGGGCCTCTTGCAGCAGCTGCTTTAGTTTTAATCAACAACCTTCTCAAGTTGTCAAGCTCTGACAGATGTGTGAGAATTAAATTGCGATTCAGAAGTTGTTTTCAGCTGTGCTGCAGTTGCCTATAATTCCTTTGAATATTTTGGCCATTATTTGGAAAACTCTGGTATAATTTGACCTTTAAAAAATTCTTTTGCATAGTACAGCTCAAAAGTTTGCTAAGTGAAGGTATTTCATAAAGAGAGTCACCACAGTCCTATTTACCTACCTACTTAAATATCAAATAAAATTTTCTCTTCTACTTATGGTAAGTAGCGAAGTAATGTATTCCACACAAAAGCTTGATGTCCAGATTTTACCGGAAATGTATACTTTGAAGCCCTTGAACCCACAAATTTATCCCTTTAAACATAACTCCAAAACGATTTTTTATTTTAGATTTTATTAACACATTTGTTATTTTAGTTCAGCAGCTTCCAAGGGTGCAATACGAAGGTTTTAAAAATATCCCCTAACACAAAACTACCTTTATATGGAACCGTTTTCGAAAATTTTGTTTTACTCAAAAATTGCTCTAAGAATATTGATTAAAATACCATAAGTTCATGACAAATGAAATCCTGAGCTTTCAGAGACTGTCCTCAGAAGTCCTCTTTATTTTGCATGACTTGAGTAACTGGTAAACCGTAAGAGATACACAAGCACCAAAGATGAAATATGATATTCTTATGTCTGTATGATTTGTTGAGAATAACCATCGTTGCAATTAAATTGGTAAAATAGCTGCAGTAAAGGTAATCAAAGTAATATTAATAGTACATATTCACAATAATAACCTCTAACTCTCTTACTACACAAATTCCGTGGGCAACTTTCTTGACCTATGGATTTTTTGGGGGTTTCCCCGGTTCGTTTGACAAATGCTGGGAAGGTTAATTCATACCCCGAATTTCTTGTTCCTCCATTTCATTCCATTCTCATTTCATCTACTTGGGTGTTTCAGGACTGTAAGTGTTGGCGGGAATCTCGGCGTTGCGTGGCAAGGAGAAAGGATGTTCTCCGTAACTTTCCGTCTCCGTAATGGTCTCCGAATCCCGTCCCCTTTAGTGGGATGTGTAAAGCTGTAGGGGAAGGGAGCCGCTTAGTTGCAATCGCGGATTCTAAATGTGGAACTGTAGGGACCCTTCCCTCTGCTGTGTCGTGTCTTCCAGTTCCGGCCGACCTCCATCATCTCACTTTACTCCTCCCTATCTGAGGGCGCCCCGTGGGGCATGGGCACAAAAGGCTTTGCATAAGGCGAAGCGCTAAGTCCCCCTCCCGAACCTTGCCATGCCTCATACCTAAAGCCAAAATTCTTAGTGACCTTAACGTATGCATGGGGATGCTCTGTTCGGTGCGGCACGATGCGACGCTAAATATTTTGGCTTTACTCATACTTCATCATACTAGACAAACAATATAAATCTCGCTAAAGCGGACAATATGCATAATACTTTTTTGTAGTCACCCATTTCCGAGATATTCCTTGTTGCCTATTGGTTTAAATTTTCAAATGGATACTTATGCTTTTCTAAAATTGGTTAAAACTGGTTATTCGTGTTTTCTCTTGGCCATGCAGAGAGAGTAGAATTTCATAGCCATGACATAGCGACCAGCTCTTACAAGATTTGACTATCGCTTAACTCTATGATTCTCTTATTTCTACAAAAACACATGTAACAAAACCATTTCTTTAACGTCTTTGAACCCCGCCTGTCGTGTACGACACATGCCTTAAGGTTCTCTATGCTCAAGTGGCATATATGTAAACTTTGACCTTAAACAGTACTGTACTCAGAACTGATAAGGTCTGTTTTTGTCTGAAGGCCATACCGTAACTATCACCTTTACAAGACTTGAAGCTGGGTCCGAGGAGCAGAAATGTTTATCTAGATTAGTGGGAAGCGATAGAAAACTAGCTGTTTGTAAGAAAAAATTATACAATAGTGAATACAGAAAGCCATGTGAGTCCTACATATAAAATTTTTTGTTAATAGATATTGACGATTTAATTTATACAAGCACCAAATATGAGCTGCAAATTATTTTTTTTTAATTTGTTATTTTTAAGATCATTAAACAGTCGTAACTAATAGATTGCCAGTTCGCCAGCAAGGTTGATGTTAGTGACCTTGATACTAGAACCACCGTGTTGAACGTTCTCACTATATAATTTTATTTCCACATAAATACGAGAGCAGAAGTGCTATTTCTATTATTAATTATTCTCGAAAACATAGTATGGAATTCACATTTGTCTTGAGCACTGGGAAATCTCAAGTCCTTTCTCTGTTTTTTAAATTCTTCCTCATTCTCCAATTCCATTCTTCACTTCTCATTTTACTGAGACCTTGCTCCCTGTTTTTTGTTTTCTGTCTTTTTTTGTGGTTATGTGGTTGAGGGGTCTCTAACAGTTTAAGTAAAATCCAGGTATGACGTATATATGATGTTAAATAGAATTGATTAAATAAAATTCGAAATTATATGGACAACTTGATCGACTACCTGTATGGCAGCTAGCATATAAAAATCTATTTCAAACATTGAACATTTCATTTCTACTTTCTCTATTACGTACTTTAAGTAGAGAACTTATTGTATTCTATCCAAAAATATAAATTTCGAGGTTTTACCATAAGTAAATGTTTTAAGGGCTCATGCGCCCTCAAAAAAGGTTTTTAGAAAAAAGAATGTGTATATTTGTGTGTATGCGTGTGTTTTTATGGACTACACGACTGAAAGTCCTATAAATACCAAACTTGGTATTTAAGTTCAGCATCTTTTAAGTATAGATGCAATTATTCTGGAGGAAAGGACTATCCTTTACATAGAAAAATGTTTGTTATTTTGGATTTTTCCCAAAAATACCTCCAACGATTTAACTAGCATATATTTAAACTGTTTGCATTTGATTTTCTGGGAATAGCTTGTGAAGTCTTTTTCATTATGAAAATTTTGTATAACTGGTAAATCGGTAGAGATAAACATAATCTTATTTCACAAAATATGTTGGTCATGTTGAAGCACACAATATATCTCATATAATATGTTTGTGGAGTTAACAATTTACGAAATGTTCACCGTTATTGTTTCAAATTTTCAAATAGTTATACTTTTCTCAACTGGGAAGTCGTTATTCGTTTTCTTCTCTCGTGGCTATGCAAAGAACATGGGATTTCAAAGCCATCATTTGTAGAAGAATGAGCAGAGAAAGTCTGTAAATGCAACATATAAGTTTCTTACAATATGCGATATCTCAACCTACATGAATTTTCGAAGCTTATTGTCAGCTGGCACTAAATTCAGCCAAGTCTCTCTTGGAAATAATTTCTTTGACAATGTTTTTAGCAACATTTAGATCTTTGAAGAGAGTTGGCAGCAAGTTTGACATAATAAATACCCATGAGAGTCCTTTTACGTGTAAAGAGGGTTGCATTAGCTACTTCTTGCAGGCAAAGTTTTGTTAGCACTAACAGCGCTATGGTAGAGCAAGGATATCAAGGTTGGCATCCCTGGCAGTGAATCACAACTGCTGTAGATTCACATTACTTTGTATGTTGGGAGAGGTACTCACGTAGCCGTGTTAATCGGAAGTAATGTGTATAGAACACATTGCTCTCGATTAGCTGCGTCATATTCACTGTATTACGTCACTGCCACGAGCAGATAGAGAAGTAACCGTCACCCTCTGCCGTATTGCCAACTGTCTGTGAGCATTTAGTAAGTTTCAAGTACAAAAACAGCATTTTCTTTAATGGCTGAGTAAGTTATTAATATAACTTATACTTCTATCAAAGCACAACGTGTTGTCAATGTCGTTTTAACATAATATAAAGTGCTATAACATTTGGGTGAGCAAATTTGCAAAAGAGTTGTTTTGCTCATCAAATATTGGAATTTAGTTTTCACACAACATTGCAATTTGTCGAAATTGGTTTCATTCGGCAATTATTTCTACGATGCTATGCGCAACAATTTTCATTCACGTTCTTCCACAATCTTGCTAAAAGCTTTCCTTAAAGTAAGTAATCCAATAAGCTCCAAACCGAATGATTTGTGATCTATAGATTGATGGAAATTGTCTGAAGAATGAAGGATTGGCTTTTTTTTTTTTTTTTTTTTCAAAGCTGAGTTTATAAATGTATTTTAATACAACGTTAAATGCTGTATTTTGTCAAATATTGAGAAATACTTTAACTGGGAATCATGCCGAGCCGGATCTGTTAAGAGATACATACCTCGTGGATTGATGGCTAACAGCCTTATAAACGAGGGAGGTGACTCGCATTCGGGATATCCCATGTTCGATTCTTGGTGGTCGCCCACTCTGTGATTTTACTTGCTGGGCAAGGTGAATGCTGGGCTGGTGTCTTCTACCACGAGTCTCTCCTTCTGCGTCCTCTCATTTCATCTCCCTCTTTCACGTTAAAATTTGCTCCGGGGCTGTGTGTCGGTCGATGGCGCAGTCTTGCGACAACCGTCCGAGCCTCCGTTCCTGAGTCGAGCTTTCCCCGGAGTCCGCCGGAGGGGAGCCTATAAGTCACCCTCCGGTGGCTTGGGAGGGTCACCGCCTAGCGCCAACCGGCCGGGTCATCAAGCCTTAGGGAACTCTGCGCTGGTTTGTGGTCTGCGCCGCCCCGTCCTGCAATTCATGTATCTCTGCGGTTTTTTCATCTGATCCATTCCTCTCAGGGGTGCATACATAGAACCAATGCGGTCAAGGTACTAGATGTCCCCTCTGTGACCTTTCCTCTCCTATTCTACCCTTCTGCCCAGTACCTACCATTTTACTTCGTCACGTTCATGTCCACAGAGGTCTTAGTACAAGGCAACTGTACCTCTGTTTATATACGTGATGGACAGATGGCAGCTTCATCACGTGTCCACTGGGATCTTAATGCTATAGTAGCTACAAAACAACAATGAACATGGGCCTAGCCAATACAGTGATGTTGCTCTTTCGGTGTTGCCAGTTGCCCAACGAGCGGGTGACAAGGATGGAAGATTTGACTGTCTTTGTCACACCAAAATCACCTTGCGCGTAAAACTGGCAACGCCGAGAGAGCAACATCACTGTATTGGCTAGGCCCATGTTCATTCTTATTTTGTAGCTACTCTACGCAACTGTGTCCCTACTTCTACACGTACCCGACAGATGGCATTAGGATGTTATCCTGCTTTCATTATCTGTAAATAGATGACAGAGCATTCGCTAATACCATTTGTTTTCATTTTAGCTACTGTTTTAGACTTCAGGTGGAACTTTGGTACGTGGTATTCAATACCGAATCCAGTATTCACTTTACCGACTGAGGGAAACAAAAACAAAAAAAAAAAAAAAAAAAAAAAAAAAAAAAAAAAAAAAAAAAAAAAAAAAAACGGTCACATTGGCTGGCTCACGGGATTTGAACCCGAGTTCTCCGGAATATGAGCCACATATGTTGTTGTCTGAGTGATCCCGCTGGGTAGAAATACCATTTTATTGCACTAGGCCAGAAATATGCATCGCAACTCTGTGCTAAAAACATTGTTTATAACTTAAAAATTCTTGGCGAACCGTTTTAGTTAAATGATAAACATAATAATTGCAAACAAATAAGAGAAACAAAACTACATTAACTGCACAAACAGCTACTTTTTTGTTTGTAGTAACAATTATAACTGTATATTGTTAATCTTATTACACTTTAAAATATGAGGTGATCCCTAAATGAAGCTATTTACAGAGCAAGTGCGTTGAACAATAAGCATAAGCAGGCCTAAGGCATGCTTCAGTCCTCTACCAGATCATGCCAGTACACCCTAGTATGGTGCCCGACCTCACTCACCTTACACAGAATCGCCAATAATCTGCTAATGCTCTTTCTACATTTTATTTGTTCGTTGGTCAGTCAGATATGGATGCAAAATGTTGCGTAGGACCATTTGTAACAGTTAAGTGTAGTAGCTTTATCGACGAAACACCATTGCTTCAATGTGGGAGGATCATCTGTATTTTTTGCACGTAACTGTACATTATAGAAATGAATTGAGGAAATGAATTGCTTATGGTTCACGATATGCATGGGCTCGAAAAAAATGAAGACTTATAAAACTGGGATATCTTAAGCAAGATAAGGCATACCTTTTATAGCATTTACCCTATTTAAACTAAAATATAAATGCTTTTCTTGTTTTTGCACACTGTCAATTCTATAGCAGGCAAATCAAAATTGCCGACATCTCCTAGATCACAAAGTAGCACTTAAGTTATAAGAAGTACCCAACCTAACCAAGAAAGCACAAACATTTTGGGAAAAATATCTTTATTTCTTTACAAAGTCTCCTGTCAGCTCGATAGACTTTTCCCAGCAAGAACCGTCGAGCTCTGCAAAATAGCTCTGCAAAATAGCTCTTTAACCATCAAGCCCTTTTTCAAGTTTGGAAACGGAAAATATTTAGAGGGGGCTAAATCTGGCGAATAGGGTGCGCGAGGAAGCCATTTGAACAATAACAATTCATTTTGGCCATGGCGATAATAGATGTGTGTACCAGTGCATTGCTTTAATGAAGTAAAACTTTCTTTTTCGCTAAATGCGGCCATGTTTGCTTGATTTCGTCACTCAAACCTGCAATAAGTTCACATAATACTCCCCAACAATTGCTTTTCCCTTTTTGAGATAATGAAAATTATCCCATGTGCATAAAAAAAGATACAAAAACTGATGCCATGATCTTGCCTCCAGATGGGACCGTCTTCGTCTTCTTGGAGCCGATTCTCCCCTTTCAATCCACTGTTTCCCCTGCTCCTTCGTCTCAGGTGCTAGACCTATGTTTCATCCATGGTTGTGTATCGACGCAAAAGCTCAGCTTTATAGCGGCGAAACATGGCAAACATTCGACTCAAATATTCTCACGACGCTGTTTTTGTTCCATTGTGAGCAAACGTCTTGCACACAGATCTCTCATGTCCAAATTTTCAGTCAGTATGCGATGTAAAACACCTTTTGAAATACCTAAAATGTTTGCTAGCTCGTGTACTTTCATTCGACGGTCATCCAATGCCATTTTGTGTATTTTCTTTACAGTTTCTGGCGTAGTCACCTCATTTGGTCGACCACTGCGATGTTCGCCTTGGCAGCTCATACGGCCTCGCCTAAACTCTGCCACCCAATATTTTACTATTGTAAACGAAGGAGCAGACTCCCCAGAGAAGATTCTGGCTCAGTTTTAATGTTATTTGGACTAAGACCTTTCAAATGAAAGTATTGTATCACATGATGATGACCAGTTTTATCCATATTTACAAATTCGCTGAGAACATTCATTATTGATGGCTGCCAAACAAATACTAAACAACGTAGCATCGTCAAACTTCAAGCTTTGACTTTATAAGATTGATTCTTTCTACCATAGTCATTTGTTTGAAACAACAACCGCTATCCATATGTTAGGTTGGGTACTTCTGTGGCAGCCCTCAGGCAGACTGTTGACCGAGGAACTCGCGGAGGATTGCAATTTTTGTAATTCAGCTCTTGTAATTATTGAATGAGTATATAAGCTGCTAAGAAGCTTCTTAAACTCAGAAGATGAAATGGACAATACAGGTGTTGAGATAAAACTATTATTCATGGAATTTAATTAAAGTAAGTTTTTATTAGATAGGAACTGTTATTCATTAAGGAGCATTACAGAAGATACCAATCTCTACTTTTTTAATTCGTATTTCATTTTTACTTTGTGTACTACGTATAGTAAGTAGGGGAAGTATTGTATTCGACCCAGAATTCAATACGGAGACTTCACCTGAAGTATATGTTTTTGAGAGCCCTGAATGAAAAAAAGCAGGTTTAGAAAAGATCCGTGTATGTGTGTGTCTGTCTGTGAACAGCGTAACCCAAAAATGAAAAGTCAGTTAAAAACCAAAGTTGGTGTTTAAGTTTAATATCTTTCAAGGAGGTGAGACGAACATTTTGAAGAAAATTCCTCTGCCCTAAACTACCCTTTGCATGGAAAATTTTTCGAAAATTTGCATTTTTTCAAAAATGGTTTTAACGATTTTGATTAAAATTCTATATGCTTAAAACGTTTTTATAGCAAATTAAATGTATATGTTGAAGTTTCTGACTATAGCTTAAGTAGTCCTATTACCTCTTGATGACTTTTACATAATTAGTAAGCCATAAGAATAGACCAAATCTTACTATAGAAAAGTGTAGATATCGTTAAAACAAAGAGTCTCCAAATGCATTTTTTTTTGGAGCGTACAACTGTGGAGACATTCCTTGTTATTTGTGGGAGTTTTGCAGTACTTAAACGTTTCTCAAGCGGAAGGTCGTTGTTCAATTTTTTATCTGTTTGGCCGTGCAAAGAGAACGGAATTTTAAAGCTTAAAAGATTTTACTATTGCTGTATTCTCACATTCCCCTTGCATCTATAAGAAAATCAGCACTAAGATAATTTCTGTAAATGTTTATCTCAACTAACAGGAAGAAAATATAGGAATAAGAGTTTGTAAGAATAGTTGGTACAAGAACAGAGAAAGTCAGGTGAGTGCAAAACATCGTCTGTTTTAGTCATGGCAATGTTTCACCGGCAGCTATTAAATAAGCGCTCTTTTGTAGAGTTTTTCACAGAGAGTAACTTTTGTTAGTTAACAAAGGCAGAAGAAAATAAAAGCGTTCTGTTTGTAGCGGATAATCTATGCTTGTCGTATTTTTACAGGTTATTTGATCATGGGAACGAACCTGAAGGCAAATCAGTTTGAAACTTGTAGGAGCAAACTTGCAGGTTGAGGTACGATTATTCTGGACGCGGCAGTAATTAAATATCAGTTTTAATGGCAATACGTCGGGAAAGCCTAAGGCATTGTCAACGTGTATGGATATGTCACTAGCATTCGAAACTGCTGCAAGCGCTCTGCCATTATCGTCAGTAGCTATAGTTCCCAGAAATAGGTATCTTTATTGACCTCAGGTGCAACTGCGAGCGACAGATATTAGAAACTGCTAACTCTTTTTAATGTGGCATTACCCAACGTTTTGCATCACGGTATGTTTATGTCATAGACGGTAATTTGCTTATTAACTATCCGTCCAAAACACACATAGCTTCTTGTAATATCATCGGAAATAAAAGACATGTCGTAATTTAAACTACATGCTAGTTTCCCAAGTAACGAGGTAGAAAGTTAGAATAAATTTAAGGATGTTACAATTTAATTCTTATTTTGTGTCCATTTCTAATTGTTATTTGACTTTTATATTAAAAGGTTGAACTGAATTTACTGTGTTAAAAATTCTTAATTTAAACTACTTATTTTCCCCATTTCACATATTTGTGGAGAATATTTTCAGACCCAAAAGGTATGTTTTAAACTGTGTGTAAACCATACTTAAATTATGAATTGCTAAGTTATTTATGTAAATTGACCGTTGCGTACCATTAAATTTTCCTAAAGTCTGTTTTATTAATTCCAATATTGAATGCTAATATTAAAACACCACCTACCTATCCCAAGGTCGCGGGTTCAAGTTCGGTCCAGATTGGTGGTTTTTAAGTGTACTGGCATGTAAAATAACTCCTGCGGGACGAAATTCCGGCACACCGACGATTCTGATGTGATCCTGGTAATTGACAGCGTCGTTAAACAACAAAATAATGGTTTAAATTATTTTTAAACCACCACAGTGAAATTTATGCAGAAAATAAACATGTAACACGTCTGTTATTTCATGTAAGTATTAATATATTTTTTAACTATTTGTTTAAGTCGCAGTACTTAGTTTTTTTGTGACTACAATATTACAGTACTAAAATACGCTACACAATAAGCACATTGGCAAAACAAAGAATACGAGGGGTCCCGGGTTCGGCTCCTGACTAGGGAGTGGGAATTGTTCGTTGTTCTCCCCAGAGTATAAACGTATGAACGAGAGCGTGAATGTATGTATGTGCATGTGTAATCTAATATTTAAAACCCAAAGAAAAACCAGAAATTCAATAATGAGTGTATACAGGTCAATACCATTGTGGATGGGCAATATATTCCAAAAGGTGGCTGATAAGACCATTGCAGTTAAACGAAATGGTTATATCGATGGTTTGTTAATGGAAAAAATAATAATTTTGTCAAAACATATTTATATAGAATATTACACATTAATTAACAATGTGTGATAAATAATTAAGGAATGCGAAGTAAGCTGTTAAAATATAAATTGATTTATACGTATAAATATCTTTAAAATAACGGACAGTATTACGAAAGAACTTGGATAATTCAGAGCAGTAATACTTTCTGGTGCTCTGTTTTTCTTCCTGAATGTACTGTATGTGGACATTCTGTAAGGATCAGTTTACTGTTAGGAGTGCTCTATAGTGTTTCATACTGGGGTTCCTTCTTTGGATATCAGATAGGAATGAGTTAGTATGGAGTGTACAATTCCTCATCTTGTCAATCTTGCCAACATCTTGATCTCTTATTGTAACTTATATAATAATAGAATAATACTGGAACTAATAAAAGTAATGGTGAGGATACTAATGGTAATGATGATAATGATAATATTAATAATAACTATGAACAAAAATAACAATAACCAATAATAACATAAGATACGAGCAAATGTCACTGAAACATGGGTCTCCTGTTTGCTGTATTTTGTTACGGCAGTTTACAATTCGTAATGTTAGACAATATCAGCTTATACAGGAGTGAGTTTATTCCTTGGAAAATAAAGTCCCTGTACGTAAAGTGAGACCTTTTCGGTTGTTTATACTGTTATTGTCTATTATTAAGGACTACACACGTTAGTTCAAGCCTTTGATCTTCGCTTATAAGCAGAACGAAGTTCGCTCACGCCACTGACGTCCGCTTCACAGGAATTGCCCCATTGCGTTCTACTACATCTATATACACAAAGACGAATGATCTGGGCCACCTAGTATAGATGGTATGTATTGATATAAACCTCCATTGCCGCTTTCATTGTAGTATTCGGTGATCCAAAACTTCTTAATCTTCTTATTTATGAATGGCAGTAAATGTGTGAGGAGTATGGATGTTAATGTTTTGTTTTATTACATTTCATTTATAATTATAACATAAAATTTAAAAAATCATTAAAGACAAATATAATTTTCATCGATGGGATGGAGCTGCACTATACCTTTTCACCACCAATTAAAATTATAATCACTAGTTCAGTTTTTCCTAACAGCATTCCTAACTTTAAATAAATATTTTATAAAAGAACAACCAAGTGTATGGCTTAAAATGTTGGGATTTTTAACCCCTGTTATTATAAACATAGTCCAAAAATTTGATTATAACAGATATAGAAGAAACTTGACCTTTAAAGTGGAGTGTCTTTTTAATTATTATTTTGTGGTTGTTTTAATGCAGTACTTATTTCAGAGCTGAGTACTTGATAGCTGTTTAATTGGGGAACATTCGTAAACATTTTTAATTTGTTGTAAGTGCATTTAAACAAAGGGTATTTTTCTCAAAAGGCATCTATTCATATGAATGAAAAAAAAATGAAGGGGTGCTCGTAGAAGTGGGCTGTCGTTTTAGGAGTACAGGTAAAGGTCAATTTTTGCAATTTCCAATAAAAAATCCGCCATGTATTCTAGGATACAGAGAACTAAATCGCAATAGAATTGGAGAATTTAATGTCGTGTTGGCACGTTGGCCGTGATAGCTTAGTGGTTAGATCAGCCGGACGCTAACCGGAAGTTCTATGGTTCAAATCCTGGCTATGGTATTAAATTTTTAAGTCTTATTCTACGCTTTCCAACCTTGTCCTACACACGGCTATTGTGTGGAAGAACAATTAATTGCATACAGTCATATTATACAGTTACAACTGCGTGGTCTCCATTCTAAAGTGTTTTGCTATAAAAACAAAGTGGCGCGTTTTCAATAAATTGTCATAAAATTACAGGCTTTGTGTCTCATCAGCTGTTCCTTGAGAACAGCTAAACTCACAGAGAATTATTGCAGTTTCTGTAGAAGACCGAATTATGTAAATTACTCTTTTAAAATTCATGGTCCGTTTTTGTGAAAATCCATTCAATTACTTAGGGCCTTTGACATACATGAGATGCAACAGCGAGTCATAATTTTAGTTCAGAATCTAGAAAAAAGTCTGAAAAAAATATAAATTAAATAGCTTTGAAAATAATATAACTTATTATAGACATCTTATATGGCATATTTTATTTTTTTTAATTCTAATAATATTTACTTTATCCAAAGCAGGAGTCAAACTCATGCAAAACATTATATTTCCTAGTAAATGCTTACATAGCATTTGAATGTGAGTAAATGCAGTAAAACGATAATGCAGATAATAATTGATATTGGTAACTTTGGGCATATTTAAATGTGATGTAATAAACGTGTCATAGGGCTCTTGACCTACATGTAGATCTAAAGTTACAAATCATGCAGGTGTTAGGGTTATAAGTGCAGATATATTTATTGGTACTTAGGACAGTGTAATGAACAATTTTACATCATCATTCACTTCGTTTGCGAACTTATAGTTTTACTTATTAAGAATAATATTTTCAGGTTGCTAAATCCATCTAAGTAGGCGTGGCAGAGAAGGCCTGAGGCAGATTGATGTATCAGAAACGAGTTCCAAAGCTTTCTGCAAGGCCAATCGCTTACAATACCTGGGGCAGCAGGTCACGCATTGAGATGAGAAACAAAACGGATAGTCTATACGACAGACGTTGTTCGTTTCGCGGCACAGTTAGGACCATACCAAATCATCAGGTAGTAAACGTTTTGATTGGTTTGTGGGAAAGCTAACACACCGAAGTGGAAACACATTAAGGTTCCAATTATCAAAATGTCTCCACTTATACTCCTAACAGCCTGTGTGTATGTGTGTAAAGAAAATGGGGTTTTTTTTCTTTGAAAGTGACCGAATAAAGTCCTTCCACCCAAAAAAAAAAAAAAAAAAAAAGCTTTTCATAATAAAAGCTTGATTTCTTAATTTTCATCGTCTGTTATTTTGGAAAAATCCTGCATACTTCTTGCACTGAAAACGTATATGATTTTACTGCTTAAGATAAGAAATAGCCAAGCATGCACACATATTGAAAAGCTGGTTTTACAGTATTCATATCTCACTAAAGCTAAATTAACATATTGTCTGAATGAAAAGCAAATCTTTGCTTGTCAGTTCCAAAACAGAACATATACATCAACATCGCATAAGGGAATATGTTGTAAAGTTAATGAAAATGCACTTTATTAATTAATATTTGCACGCCAAACGTGCTTGTGTTATTCGCTTTTGTAATTTTAACTATTACATTGCAAGTAACTTTAACCTTATTACGTAGTGTTATGCTACAAAAGTGACATACGTGAATATAAGGCTCAGTATTAACTTTGTGAAAGTACAACAAGTACAAAAAAGATAACTGTGTTTCAAATCAGCACAACGGAATTTTTAATATTTGTGAAACATATTTTGTTGAACTTAAAGATCGTCACAGAGATATAGTTTATGATGCAGCCATAGCTGCTTAAAATGTGTGTAATGAATTTATAGCTCTGCGTGAAAGATAAACCTTAATGCAAATAATATGGCTGTTCCACTCGTATGCGTAAGAATGGAGTAAGCACGGTAGCATTTAAGAATCCCTTAAATATTGACTATTCACAGCTAGTGTACTTATTGCATCCAAAGGAAATGGTACGGCCATCCAATTAGAAATGCCCCTTCGTCATTTGTTTTTGATTGCTGGAGATTGAAAATAAAATGGTAGTTTTGAGGTTTGGACAAGCCTTATGCATTTAATTAATATGCTTTTGAAATACAAGTATTTCCTAAGGTTTTGTATTATTATTCTATTAATTAAAGCTTTTATTTCTGCGTTTGGGATTAAAGGCGTGGTTAGGCATTTTTTATAACTCAACAGTCGATACAGAGGCATATTGTGCAAAGAGTGCAAATGAAAACCTTCGGCGGATTTTGCGTCATTTTCTATGGTCTTTTGAGGCGTGTTCTGCACCTTAACTAATGCAGAGCGTGACGCTCATCAAGCTTCCCCTTAGATTTTAACTCCTTCAAAGGAGTGTGTAGCCCTAACCGATAAGGTATGGCTACCAATAATGATAACAGGTCTATATAATAAACTGAATGCACTCATTCTACCTGTTTCTCTTTTAGCCACTGCAATGGAGAACGTAAACATATATTTCGTTTCTACGTCATTTTGTAATCCTTGTTTTGGTTATTGGTTAAGCTTAAGGTAACCTTTGTGACTATTTACTATAAGGAGTGACACACCCTTGCACCGTGCTCTAAAGACCAATGAAATGGTCACGCTTCGTACAATGATAAATAATGTGACAGACGCGAAAGACAGTGAGATTTTCTTTGGCGTTGTGTATACAATATGCCACAATACAGTGATATGATTTTAAACAAAAAGTAGTAGAAATTACTTCTGTTGTGCATATTTTGCAATAATAACGACACTATATATACCAGGTGGCGTATTTTATCCGCCTTTGGCATCTCGCCAGTGCCACCCGCTTCATAGGAATTGCGCCGTTGTGTTCTACAACCCCTTTAATGCGCGAAGGGTTATCTACTTACGCCAATGCTGGATGGGCCACCTGGTGTATACTGGGTGTGCAAAATACCACCGACAACACTTAGTGTGTTATGTAGGATGGTAAACTGGTCGGTTTTCAAATAGGAATCGCTGTCGGGAAATTTACGGTTTGGACGTTGGAGAGCGTCGAAGTTTCAGAACGAACGGTTGTGACAATTTAACATTGCTTTTGGTATCTTGATACGGAAGGTATGCCACCCTTTAGCCATCTGTGTACTGGAATGAACGACCTGAGCATAATAACAGTCCTGCGCATGCACTAAATTCCTTTATAGAGTCCTTGGTGCGCATCTCACTGCGTTACTTATGTAGTTGCCAGTACAATAACGTTTTTTAACAGCACTGCGACATGTACTATTTCACAGCTGCGGAAAGACCGATATGAGCTCCAGCACTCTTTGATGTGAGTGTGCGGAATCACCTCAACGTCTCTTATTCAAATCGATGGATTGGTAGAGATGAGCCAGTACCATGAGCAGCACGGTCGCCTGTTCTGACACCTCTCAACTATTTGCTGTGGGGTTGTATGAAGAATATGATATATGGCACTCCTGTAACGTCAGCGGAGGACCTTATGTCTCGAGTCACGGAGCGATTGAAAATCTGCAAAGACAACCGCACGTATTGTGTCATGTGCACCGCCGATAAAGCCCCTGCAATGACGTAGGAGGTACATAGTTCGAAGTCCATTTGTAATGTAGACAGCTCGATATTGGGTTTATTGATGTAATATAAATACACGCCCATCTCACACTTCGACACCCTCTAGCACCCAAACTGTGCATTTCCGGATAGGGGTTCCTATTTGAAAATCGATCAGTTTGTCATCCTGCACAACACACTAAGCGTTGTCGGTGGTTTTTGGGACACCACTATATTATTAGCGAAATGGTTAACAGTAATTTAACTAGAGTTTTTCATTTATCCAGAGAAAATGTAAACTCGAGAGACATTTAGTTCACTATCTCAAGATTAAAAGTGAGCCTACAACGATTACAAAATAAATGGAATGAAATCTTAATTAACTTACTAAGTTAATTGATCAAACTGCTTCCGTATTCTGTTTCTGTTTCTTTTTGTGTTGTTTGGTGTCTTGCTGTTTTACTGATGCTAACTTTTGAACATCTATGCGGAAAAGAAATGATAAGTAAATTAAGAGATGCTTGGGCGATGATAAAACAGACAAATGATTGGGAGGTGATTAAGGTATGTAATAAAATAAAGCAGCCATGATTGGTAGAAACACGTTTCGTAGTATCTTATTTGTCAAAATTAGTAAAAGTTGACAGTTATAATAAACATATTTCAAAATTTTGAGTATAATTAGGTTACTAATATTCTATTTTTACATGCACTGCCGTTTAGGTAATCTACATACTTTGAGTCGACCCCCACATAAAAGATACTGCGTGTTTATCGGAAATACATGTTTCGAAGTCTTCAAGATACATAAAAGATAGATAGAGAGATAAGGGTGCCTCCAAGGAAAAGGAAGAAAGATAAGGAATGAAAAAGAAAGAAAATGAAAAGAAAGAAAAAAGAGATAAAAATGTATATTTTTGTAAGTTGTCTCGTTTAATACCTTTTAAATACCGATATATGTAAGGAATTATATATTATTACTGAATCATTTCAATTTGTAAATTATTTTTTCTTGTGAAACTTGAGTCAACAGTAGAGAAAACCAAGGCACTGGTATTTTTATTTTCGATAAAAATCCCGGTTCTATCTGCAACATCAATGTGACAATGACCCCTTGTTAGCGAATATTTGGTTCCATTAAACCAACTGCTAGCATTAATTATTTAAACTGAAAAAATTCACGTTACAATTTAATATCTGTGAAATATGGGATAGCTTTGACATTTCATGGCTATTATAAGGCAAACAGTGAGAAATAATTCTTTGTAGTAACAATGATAAGTATATATGTAACGCTTGTAGGAATTTAAGTTTTAAATGCATAATTTTTACGAAAGTAAAAATTGTATTATAAATGTGACGAAAGACAACATTATTAATAATTACGCATGTGCTCAGTTCAGCATTGTTGAAAAGCGAATAGTGTATGATTTAAAAGTCTATTTAATTAGCTATGGTTAGTTATTTGTCGTAAGTATATTCACCTTTGCCATTATCAATTATACGTTTTCTAAATAAGCTCCTTTGAAGGAAGAAGAAAGGAAAAAGTGAAGTCTTTATTAAAACGCTAAAACGCTTTACTTTGCTTTTTCGTATAAAATATATTTAGTACACAAAGCGAAAGGGGATGTTTAAGTAGCAACAAACAGAGAATAGAACTTAAATGAATTTCTTTAGACCCGTTTTCTTTTTGAAGGTAACATTAATTCCCCCTTTTAGTGTCTCTAATTTCACGCCGTCGGAATCTTTACCTCCCAAGCGCGCGGATTGTGCAAACACAAGGAGTAAACTGAAATGGAGCGGATTTATTACATTACCTACACAGGGGAAAAATATAAACCCCCTGGGGAATTAATATCCCTACCTACTCCCGACTGCTTTCCAGATTTCTTTCCAACATCCTTCGTCTATGCTATAATTCTTATTGCAAATACAAGTGTTATGTTGATTAATAAATGCCTAACTTTTTACATGAGTAACAGTAAATGCCTGACTTTTTCTTCTTCGTATTTTATTCAACTTAACAAAGGAGTCTCTATAGTCACTGTTTAATTTCGTGTTTAAAGGTACTTATGTACACTAAAGAAAAAGATGAATGCTTGAAATACACAGGAGAACTAAATGTGTCAAATCTTCACAGATACGATTCAAATTTAAGAGAAGTTACGAGATTCTAGGATACCACTCATCATTTTCTCTAGATATGTACAGTAGGTAGAGAAGGCAATGCATTCAACCCTAAAATTCAATACCTAGATTTCACTGGAATTATATGCTTTGATGTCATCAGAATAAGAAAAGTATTTTTAGAATAATGTTCATATGTGTATGTGTGATCAACATAAGCTAAGAACGAAAAGTCGTTTAAACAGCAACCTTTGCATTTAAGTCCTCCATTTTTCCAGGAAGAGAGAAAAATGTTTTCAGGACCCCCCACCTCCAAATTACCTTTTACGTCCAACATTTTTTTAAAATTATCATTTTTTTCAAAAATAGCGCTAACGATTTTGATTAAAATACCATATTTTAAAGATATTAGCATGACAAACGAAATGCATATCTTAAATTTTCTGGAAGTATCTCCCAAAGTCCTCTTCTGGATGACTTTTGTATAACTGATTAACCGTAAGTGATAAACAAAATCTTATTTTTTAGTAACTTTATTAAGATTAGAACTTATTGTTTTAATTTTGTTTATTATTTTATTTGTATTATTATGAAGTAGCACTATTAATAGCAATTGCTTGGATATGAAATTTTGATAGATGAGATTATAGGAGATGTTGCATTTATCGATTTATTTTTACTTTCTCTACTACGTATAGTAAGTAGAGGAAGTATTGTATTCCACCCAAAAATTCTATGTCGAGATTTCACCGGAAGTATATGTTTTGAAGCCCCCTGGGTTTTCCTAGTGTTCTTTTCTTCTAAGTCATTGAGGCGAACAAAACAAAACAATGAAAATTATAGATTAACCAGGTGCAGGTGTAATTTGGCTCTGATAATATTTCTTTGATATTGAAAATTTAACAATTTAAAACATCCTTCTGAAATTGCCCTTTTTCGCAATTTACAAATCATTGGTAACACGTTCGTCTACCTAAAGTTCTCTCTGCTTGGTTTTCTGTCACTCACTGCTGTTTATGAGAAATGACAATCTCCCCTCAGGGGCAATCAATGCGTTATCAGGAAAAAGTCCTGCCGACGAGCCTATCACTTTTTTGTATTTCTACGTATGTACAGCAAATTTGTTCCAGGTTTTCTTTCTGTAAGTATCTGTGTTCGCAAGCACAGAGACACCCACGAGCTGGTGTATCTTCGTGAAGTAGACCAACGATCAGAGATTCATCGAACTCGCCGTTGCAGAGCGCCGCGTTTTAAAAGCAAGGGCAATATTTCTGGCCTCCCCTTGACGTGGCGAGTAGGGCTAGTGGGGTAAACTCAACTCATCCCCTCCCTCAAGGGACACCGAATACATTAAAACACAAAGCACCCCGTCAGTATTTGTTTAATAATGTATTGATTTGAGATGGGGTTGTTGCAGCGAATGTTGATACGTCCATTGTGCGTTCTTTGCGCATCGTATATCGAGAAGTGTTTACACCGGGGAGTTTGAAACTACAGGCTGTTTCTCAAAAATGTCAGGTTTCTCAAAAACCTCAGGTTTTCGTATGCACATGTGTTAGCTATGGAAACAGATAGAAGCCATTGGTATAGCCACTGACAATGTATATCTATAATGTGAATCTGTTAGTAGATTAATAATAAAATTAAAAAAAAAAAAAAAAAATAATAATAATAATGATGATGATGATGATGATGATGATGATGCTGATGATGATGATAAAGTAATACATACTTTATTGACTTCTCAGAATAGAAGACCACTTTTGTAAAAGTGAACTGATGCAAAAAGCAACATTTTAATACCAGTGTTATTGACGGGTAAAATTTATACTTTTATAAAAAAATAAGATGATAGACAAATAATTGCAGTAAGTAATTTCAGTACGTCAAAATCAATGCATAGTGTAACAACCATGGACTGAAATTTTCACGATATTATTACCTATTATGAATTTCGAAAAATTTTCCATGTAAAGAGTAGTTTGAAATGAAGACATTTTCTTTGGAAATTTTCGTGCCACGTCTTTGGAAGACGACGAACTTAAATACTAAGTTTGATATTTAACCTACTTTTCATTTTTGAGTTATGCTACTCCCAATCAGACAGACAGACAGACAGACAGACAGACAGACAGACACACAGACAGACAGACAGACAGACATACAGACAGACAGACAGACAGACTCACAGACAGACACACAGAGAGACAGACAGACAACAGACAGACGGACAGACGCACGAATAGAAGGACATTTTTCTAAAATTGCTCTTTTTTAATTCAGGGAGTTTCAAAATATGTATGTATTCCCGGAGAAGTCTCCATATGGAAATGTTGTGTGGAACACAAGGCCTTCTGTACCTATTGCATGTTGCAGAGAAAGTAAAAAGCTGCGTTCTCTGTAGTAATGACAAAATTAAGCAATACTGATATATTTAATGTGTGAGAAGCGTAGAACAGACTAACAAAGAAATAAGGCAAATGTAATGAGCAAAACAGAGCATTTTATACTTCCTGTGCAGATGTTATCCAAGGAGATAAATAAATATTTTCCTTGTTAACGTCGCTGTCAATTGACAGGTGCATATCAGTGCCGCCGGTATGCTGGCATTTCGTCCCGCAGGAGTTTCGCTTTTAAGTAGACTTTAAAACCGGGTTTGAATCCATGAGCCTGTTATCAATAGGTCTGCGTCTAGCCAACTGAGCCATCCAGACCAACACCTAAGGGAGATGACCCACGTATTATGGATCTATATTGATAGTTAATATTTATACTCGTACCTAGGTGTAGAATAACTGTGTATCGAGTAGGGTAGGCGTATAGGGTGTACAGCGGTGAGAGACCACTCTCGTACCGCAACCTACGGGAGAAATATTGCGGCTCCTACTCCCCAGGAGGAAAGAACGAAGTGAAGGGAGCACAGGAGACTACAAGGCGCAAGCAGACTGGTCACCGACCACGCGGAGGTCCCTAACAGTTCCTGTCTCGAAGACCCATCCCATTACTGGAGCTGTCCAGGGAGGGCGGTGAAGGAACCGTTCAGCCTGGCAGCCCTCCAGTGTCCACTGGGAATACGCTTTCCTTTGAGCAAGCACCGCCGCACGCCATGAAACCTACAATCGTTCCTGAAATACGAGAAGAAAACGGGAGGAAAGGGAAATAAGGGAAAGGAAATCCTAGCAAATGACAAACCATCCTAGTACTCAACTACCAAACAGGAACAACTACAAAAAACCGGGCGATCGAAGGGAATCGAAATCAGGACCTCCTAATGTAAGTCTTGCACGGTACCGCGGAGTCATCTCGGTCGCTGTATCTACAGATTGTATAGGGGGTTCATTTATTTTCGGGATTTCGCGTACAGGGATTTGAAATCATGAAGCCGTTATGATTCTTAGTAAGACGCGGTTCATGGAGCAGTGGTAACAACAGCGACACCACCACAAAAAGCATCAACGGTGTAGCAGGACTTCCAATAGTCAGTTTCGCAAACGCAAGACGCCAGCACTAGCTTATGTACTTCAGCTTGACCTGTGAATGCTATAGCTCAGACCTGGGCGAATAGCGGGATACCTTCAATGTGCTTCATTTTTGTTTACCTGGTAATCACACAGTTATCTGTGCAAGACTGCTGAGCAGGCTGCACACAGAGAGCACCAGTTGCCCACCCCTGACATAACTGGAAGGGTCGGAAAGGAGAAATATTATTGTGATGCCGGGCGCGCCGCAAAAGAAAGGACTGCTACTTCACACAACATACAGCGAGCAAAAAAAAATTGTAGTGCATAGCAAGCTAAGTCAGCTCTATTACCGACTTAACCAACTTTGCACTGCTGGTGAGTGACTTAACCGTCTTTGCACACGCACAACTGATGACTTCATGACATACCTCCTTTTGCACACTCATGTTACTCGGCTATTATAAGTGATATCACTTAACCGATTAGACACATGGGTAGAGCACACAAAATTACATCAAATGCTGTGGATAACTCATTTTTGATATTTTTTTGACTTAACCGCTTTTGCACACCCAGTCGAGAATTTTTATTATACCATACATTTCAAATATTTTTATGGCAAATGAAATGTACATTTTGAATTTTCTGGCTACGGCTTATGTAATCCTATTTACTTTTGATGACTTTTCCATAATTGGTAAACCGTAAGAAATAGACCAAATCGTACTATAGAAAAAAACGTAGATGTCGTTAAAACATTATTTATGCCCAAATGATTCTTTGTGGGGTGACCATTTCGGAGATATTCTTTGTTGTTTGTGTGAGCTTTGTAATACTTATACCTTTTTTCAAATGGAAAGTCGTTATTCACTTTTGTATCTGTTTGCCGTGTAAAGAGAACGGAATTTCAAAGCCTTCATATAGCGACCATTACTAATAGCCTGCTGTATTCCCATATTCCCCTTGCACCTAGAGGGAAATAAACAGTAAGATCATTTCTGCTGTTTATCTCAACTAACACGAAGAAGATAGAGCAATAAGAGTTTGTAAGAATGGTTAGTACAAGAGTAGAGAAAGTCATGTGAGTGCAATACATCGGATTTTTAGTACTGCAGTGTGCCGTGTATTTGTACGGGCAAACAACGGTGTAATGAGGGTGAATGTACTTGAACATACTGTATCGTTCCGCAATGTAGTGTGGGAGCGGTTGCTACCCTCCCTCTCTTTTCCTTATTGCCACGCCTGAAGTAGACAAAGTAATAAAGAATACCGTGGATAAATCGTTAATGAAATATTCACAACTGTTCTTTTGAATTTACAGATGCTTCAAGCAACTCTTATGTATGTGACCGTCCATTTTGTTTGTGCTGTGTTTATGCAAATAATGTGTAATCAAGGCGTACAAATCTTTAAATCTTTAGTACTAACATTTAATAGGCAGGAATTATCTATAAAATAATTTTAATATGAATAATTTGTACAAAAAAGTACGAAAATAATTAACAATAGACAGTCATGTGATATAATGCCTCAGTTTTTCTAAGGTAGTCTACTGTTTTAGTTGAGTAACGCTATGAAGCACGTACATTTTAAATGGTTCATAAAGTTTGAAGACAGAGCTGTAAATGGTTTCAGCTGGCTGTAAGCATGACCGTTTTTTTCTTTCTTCAAACATTCCCTTCACAATTTACGAAAGTGAGCCTTAAAATTACGTGCCAAATGTTAATTAAACTTAATTAGCCAGAACTTGTTCTAATAAAGGCCGTTATGTCGGGAAGAAACTAAAGTTGTTAAATTTAGCGCTCGCCTTCCTTATAATAAAACATGGTGCACGTTTCATAACATCTGCAATCCTAAGGCAACGCCTCGCAACTTTGTTTTGTTTAGACTGATTTCTCTGAAATGGAGAGAAACCCAAGGGAATGCAAGTTAACGTCACTTACTAATGTGTTTTTAATACAAGCCAAAACCGCTTGTTTTTCATTCTCCCTTCAGAAGTAGCTAACTATCTGTATTGTTGATATACTCGAATATTTTCGCCAAACTGTACAGTTAACTGCACCATGGGTGCTGTTTCATCTTACAGGCTGTACACAAATGATTATATATTTTCTCTTCAGCGTATCATATCATTCTGAATAATAATTTAAATTGAACAATAATCGTGTAGGTTACCGAGCGGGATGGCTCAGGTGGTAACCTCTGTGGTCCGTATTCGGGAGGTCGCGGGTTCGATCCCCGTCGCCGACCTTCTTGAGCCATAGGTATTTTCAGAAGTTTCCCCGGATCACCATGTGAACGCTGGGAACGATTTCCATATCCTCCGAATTTCCCGTCCCAACATTTCATTACATTAGTCATTTCATTTCACTCTTCATCCCGTTTGGTTCCTTTCAGGGTTGGAAGCATCGGCGAGCGTCACGACAGCAGCACGGCAGGGGAAAACGATGCGCTCTGGAAATTTCGTCCCCGGATTGGAAGGCGAGCCTACTGCTTTCCGCCCCCTGCCCCGTGGGTCGGTACAAGCCCGAGGGGGGGGACCGGTTTCCGAGATTCGTGGCCCCCTTGGCAGTACGAACCCAAGGGTTGGGAGAGGAACCGGGCTTAGTCAGCCTCCGCCGGGAAACTTCTAACTGGGGAAATGTAGGGACCCTGTCGTCTGCTCTGTCGTGACATCCTTTCGTTTGCCCTTAGGATCCATTCGCCTCATCCTTCCTCCCCGGGGTTGCCCCGTGAGGGGCATGACACAAAATATTGCCTTTCGGTTGAGATGCTAAGCTCCCCTACGTAAGCTGTCAGAGTCAATCGTGCAGATTTGAATTTTACATACGCAGATTTTGTTTATAGCCTTGTTAATAAAATAAGCAAAACATGGCAATTCGTGAGCAAAAAACTAAAACTTCTTGTGTTTCGCTGCTCGCGAGACATAACTCAGCGGTTACAGTGGGTGCATAGGCGAAGATTTGATCTTAGCACGCCTTCTGGTAACATGATTCGTAAATGGTTCAATCAAATTCAAGCGCCACGGTGTCTCTTATAGTTCAGTAGTGTAAGTGGTGGTGGAAACCCGGACTAAGCTGTGCGGTGGCGCTGCTTGCTATTACTAGTAGCACTTACTCAGTCGCAGCTGGTGACATTAGGGCTTACTATGCGTTGAGCAATGCGGTACAACCTTCACATTGCTTTTCAAAACATCTGATGTGCTGCACTCACATGACTTTCTCTACTCTTGTACTAACCATTGCTACAAACTCTTATTCCTATATCCTTTTTGTGTTAGTTGAGATAAACATTTGAAGAAATTATGTTACTGCTGATTCCACACCTGCGCCACACATGGATACCTTTTGTGTGATGATCCGACGCAGGTCTACGCGACATGCAACGTTCCACTCTCCGTCGCACATGTTCTGCTTGATTCTTCGCGATACGCTCGTGAGCGCCAGTCCCTTAGCCTGGATATTACACTGTGCTCAGTTTTAGGCAACGACCCAGTAGGTGCAAGTACAGTGCTGCGGTTTGTTGCGAATACTGATTTTGGTAAACAAGTGTAAGGTGTGTTTCATTACGAAGCTTTTAGTATTTTAGGGAGTCTTACTCTCTTTTTTGATTTTTTAAAGTTTTAAATCTTCCGTTTTAACTGTTTTAACTTTTAACAATTTTAAGTTTTACCTTTTAGCTATTGATAGTTGAGGCTGGCTTTTTATCTATTTTAACTTTCAGTTTTTAGCTATTTAAAGGCGAGGTTTTAACATTTGCATTTCCGTGATTTTATCTTTGGATTCGGGGCCTTAATGACGAAGTTTTCGACGGGCCCTTAAACACGATACACTCACTCTTATTGCTTACTTCCTTGTAGGTGCAAGGGGAATATGGGAATACAGTAGGCTTTGAGTGAAGTCAAATATCTTAAAGCTTTGAGATTCCGTTCTCTTTGCACGGCTAAGATATACAAAATAAATAACGATGTTTTGTTTGATGAAAGTTTAAGTACTCCAAAACTCACAAGAGTAAATAGAACTACACAGGCTATAGCCCGAAAATACAAGATATACATTTCATTTGTCATAAAAATATCTCAAACATATGGCATTTTAATCAAAATCGTTAGCTATTTTCGAGAAATTCAACATTTTCGAAACATTTTCCATCTAAAGGGTAGTTTAGGGTGGAGGAATTTTCTTCAAAATCTCCGTGTCGCATCCTTAAAAGAAATTAAACTTAAATATCAACTTTGATTTTTAACCGACTTTTCCAGCTTAATTGTTATTCTGTTCTCTCTCTCTGTCTCTCTCTGTCTCTCTCTCTCCCTCTCTCTCTCTCTCTCTCTCTCTCTCTCACACACACACACATGCGCGCGCAGACCTTTTTGTTTAAGAATGTTTTTTTGGCGATTCAAAGGGCCTCAAAGCCTATATTTCCGGTGAATCCTCGACATCCAATTTTTGGGTCGAATACAATGCTTCCTCTACTTACTATACACAGTACAGAAAGTAAAAATGCCCGAAAATAGTAAAAAGTATTATTTACACCCCATAATTACAGTGATGGAGTGAGGGTTCCTCTTTGAACCCGAGACATTTGGTGCAATTTAAACTTCCCTCCTTTTCAGTGTTAGTTACTCCTTTTTTCGGCGCAATTCTCTACCACCCGGCCACTGTTCCAGATGAATGTGGAGGAAGTCAAAGGGTCTTCTTTGCGCGCAGTCGAGAACTGGTGTTTCCATCAGTGATAAGGTGGAAGGTTTAAGATTGTCTCCAAAAGAGACTGCACCGCCTGCAAATTGCTACAGGCCCTACTTCCTGAAGATTACGCCATGCATCTGACAGTGTGGCAAGAAATGGACTGTTTGCTAGATGTATGGATGTCATACTGGAACTTGTAATTTGTGTTATGGTAACTCGCTATGGTATTTTTTCAATTAAAGTTGTGATTAAAGCTTATATTGTATTCCGCAGATAAAATACACGCTTCAGAGCCTCATCATTTCTGTACTCTAAGATCATTAGTACCTTGGGCTCCCAGCGCACTGATCGATATGATATATATTAATAGATTTGTGTACAAGGTGGGCGGGAAGTAACTACGTATTGAAATTAACGTATAACTTTTATGTTTGCAGAGTTATTTATTTGGGTGGCGCCGTGGCCGCGCGGTTAGACCATTCGCCTACCACTTAGGTGGCCGGGTTTGATCCCAGGGGCCCGCATATGGTATTCGTGGTGCACCAAGCGGCGTCTGGGCGGGTTTTCTCCGGGTTCTCCGGTTTCCCCCGCCACTCATTCCACAAATTGCTCCTCAACACCTTTAGATTCATCGATTTCGACTGCATTTCATATCATCTTCTTCTTCACTCTTATACCTGGTGCTTGGCTGACCACCCGCTTCCAGGTCTTCACTCTATCCGGTCCATAGGTTCCTGTGCTTCTCTATAGGAGTCTGACCCTAGGAACTGGCTTGTAAGGCCTAGGGGGTATAAGTCCTCCATAAGGAGAGCGTAAACAGGAAAAGAATATGAGTTATTTACTTGAAATTAATGCATTATGTACACATGGGAAAGTGATTACATATCTTACAATTCCATTAAATGTCGATGTAGGCACCTTTGGCGTCGACCAATCTCCTCAAACGACCTGGAATGGAATCTACAGCTTTCTGGAGGAAGTTGTATGGGATGCTGGTAAGAGCTTCCCAAGTCCATGCTTCTAATTGGTCCAATGTGTGACGTTTCATCCGGTACACCTCTTCTTTTGCCCAGCCCCATAAAATAATCAAAGTCCACACCTCATAGCATGAAGGAATCTGTGCTTGTTCTCTTACTGTAAGGCGATCGGCCATCTTTGTTATTGTTGAGTGTAACACCTTGGGTACTACGCGGCATGAAACATTACACCCTTTTTAACGTTCGGTATGTCGGCGCTGTTTCCAATATTATCCCATCAATATTAAAGACGTAATTAAAGACGTAATAGTCATTTAATAATACCCGCCCATCCTGTAGATATATGGGTTGCCAAGTAGGAACGTAACGACGGATAGTTTGGAAGAGCTTTATACTGTGTGGAAGGGAAGTCATTACATTCCTTCTATGTGCTTTATAGAAGCATTACAAACAAAAATGTCTGATGGCATTTTGTTCTTTGATCAGCCGATTTCGAATAAATAAATGGTTTTTGTTCCAAATTGGATGCGTAATTTCACAAGAGTGTACGAAGATAACAGCTTGTAAGAGGCGTAGAGCAATTTATTTCTGACATAACTTCGGTAGTAATTATGGGACATCACACAGGGTTTCAAAATAATTAATCACTCAAAAGACATGAGGGAATTCTCCGAGCGCCTTTTTCAGACGCGAGGTAAGTCGACTACGTTGCGTTGAGGTTGGTCAGGTAATTGACCTGGTTTTCGGATGTAAACACTTTCTCTATCGTCTGATGTTTTGGCAGGTAACGGTTGTGATTGGCCTACACATGGAAGGAGACCTTCACGAGACGCTTGGTAGTGACGCCTGTTTGTTTATATACAGAACCAGTGAAAGTGACACAATCTGTAGTATCGCCAGCTTGTTTTCGAGAAACGGTCTCCGTAGGAAATTGTCAGAGACAAAAACGTAAGATACAAAATGTGCTCCAAATACCGAGATCTACCACTAGTTTAAATTAATGTAATAACTTCCCTACCACCCGGTATGAATCCTCTGGAGTTTTTCTTCTGGGGAGACGTGAAAAGCGGGATCTACAAAACAGCAACTACAGCCCTAGAATCTTTGAGAGAATGTATTTATCTGGCTGCAGAATAAATACCAACAATGTGGCTGTTTTTGTTAGAGTGCGACGTAATTGGTTAAAAAGGTGTGAGGCTTGCGCAAATGGTAGATATTTTGAACAATACCTGTGAAGTGGGTGAACCACTTGGTTCATTGCTTATTCTTTTGCTGTCACCTTAAAAATATCATTTAGTACACTTTGTAAGGGCCTACAAATGTACCTTTGTGTTTATATGTCAGAAAGATGGTTTGGTTTATTAAATTATAGCAGTATCAGCTACGGAAGCGTTTGATTTTTAAGGAAATGATAAACAATATCCTTAGATTGTGAGTTTAGGTTACAGTATGCGTTACTGGAGAATTCAGACGCACTTATTTATTACGACGTAGCAGACACGGCATGGTATGTCTTTGTTTACACTCACGAGCCGCGCGGCTCCGTGAGGCGTGTTTTGTTTATCTACTGACCTAGTGAAAGTGAAACTTGCAGTGTTGCCAGCTTGTTTTCGATAAAACTAAAATATCTCCGTAGGAAATTGTCAGAGACAAAAACGTAAGATACAAAATGTGTTCCAAATACCGAGATCTATCACTGGTTTAAATTAATGTAATGACTTTCCTTCCACCCTGTAGATCGTACGAGATTGGCTACGTTGCAAATCGGAATCCCCTTCTTTACACTGAGCTTAATCATAGTCTGTATTCTTTGGTTGGTATCCTAGCAGCTCTCTCAGTTCCACAGACTAGGAATAATTAATATCAAGGTCTGATATAAGTACTGAGCAGACAAAATTATAATACACCGATTAATATAGCCAGGTAAGAAGTTTAAGCAGTGGACTCTTCAGTGGAAGATTGGCTGTTCGAATCCCTTTAGGACTGTCGTCTGCATATGATGTTCTTTCCTTCCCAATTATTTAATTTCATGTATCATTTCACTATTTCGTAACAACGGGCATTAAGCAACAAGCACTTCAAAATACCTTTGTCCGTTTTGTATATATTTCTAACTGGACCACGCTTTTCGTGGATTTTGTTGAAGGAACAAGGAACTTTAAATTCCGATTCAGTATCATATAATATCCTCCACAGCTTCTTCCTCCCCCATATAACTTCTGAAGTAGTATTACCACGTCCAGTATGTTCCAACCTTTTGCCTCTGGCCACCGAACACACCTCCCTTCATTATAGTTTGGCATTATCACTTTTCCGAGTCTGCAAGTATTTCCCTTAAGACGGTTACGTAAACTAAATGTGAACGTTGGTAGAAATGACTACTAGATTATAGTTTTCCTTTCTTTATTGCTTTGCCATAAATAATATAACAATAAATAAATAACATAGCTAACATAATAATAATAATAATAATAATAATAATAATAATAATAATAATAATAATAATAATAATAATAATAATAATAATAATAATAATAATAATAATAATAATAATAATAATAATAATAATAATAATAATAATAATAATAATAATAATAACAATAATAATAATAATAATAATAATAATAATAGTAATAGTGTTAATGATAATGATAATGATAGTAATAGTAATAGTGATGATAATAATAAAGTAAAAGAAAATACCAAATACTTCTCTTAAATTCTAGTACAAGTTGCATGATTTTGGTTTGCTCATGTTATAGGGAAATAAGTGTAAGCGAAAGTCAAATGTTAGCAAGTGAACTGTACTTGAGATCAGAATTGCCAGCCCCAGAATCGAGCCTCAAGCCACTCGCCGTCATGGAACTCATGTTCTGTGTTTCCTTTACAGAAGATACTCTGACCTTGGAGTGCTAACATTGCTTCTATTATTACATCGCAGTCGATCTAATCATGACGTAATTGCATTAGTTTCTAATGATTGGATGTGTTCAATGAAATAGAACCGCAAGCGTACAGTGTTCAATAGCCTGTACTTGATTAACCATCAACTAGTGCATATTGACTTGTACTAAGTAAAACGTTTACCGAGCTATATAGCTCCACGTAACGTATGTGACTCGCAATTGGGAGGTCCCGGGTTCGACTCTCGTCGATAGTACATTCAAATCTTGGGTTTCTCGAGGTTTTTCCTGATCGGTAGGCAAATTCTGGGTTGCTTCCCGTCTACCACGATTTCCTTTCCATCATTTCACGTTCATTCCGTTTCGTTCTCACATTTCAGGTGTAGTTCTAGGTTTCATGGCGCACGGCGATGCGGGACAGATGGAGGGAAGAGTACTGGATCTTGGAGGGCTGCTTGATTGACGGATCGTTCATCGTCCTCTTTAGGCAACTACACCAGTGGGCCGAGTCTTCCAGCATGGAACTGTTAGAGACTTCCGCGCGTCTCTGTGGCCTGTCTAGCTGCGACCCTGTGTGGCACCTTCGGTTCCCTCATTTCATCCTTGCCTCCTGGGGAATGGTAGTCACAATAGATCTGTGTAGGTCAAAGAGAGCGAGGTGTCCGCTCTGTGTCTGTACCCTTTACCCCTTTTACCTTTCACATTATGCATTTTGCTGTGGGCACCAAGAAGACAGTGAAAACCGAGTTAATAATCAGATGTATAAAAGCAGGCTGGTATATGCTGACCTTGAAAGTGCATAATCTTTCCATGAAAGACGAGAAATAACAGCATAGAACAGTACTTGAAAAAGTGTCAAAGAATAATCAAATACAAACCAAGTTGGAAGTGGCTAATAATACAAAAAATATTAGAAATAAATTGTGCATTTTAAAGAGATCTGTATTTACTTTTTTTTCCTGTTTTTTAAAGTTTACCGGCAGAAGTGTCCGTCCCTCCCAAAGGCTACGGCACATTCCTCCCCAGAATGAAGCATCCTCCCCCAATTTTACTGTGACCTCAATTTGAACTCTGTAGTTGCTTTTTTATGCAGCGGGAAAGCTTTAAAATCGGGCTTTCTTAGTAAGTATTATAGAAGCTATGGTGATACCAGTACAGAATAATTGCTTAAACGAATAACTAGAAAGTTAAAGACAATAAAACATCCTAATATTTACCTGAGATATTTCCAGAGACCTTGACACAGAAATGTGCAGCAAAGGATTTCGTCTGGCTGCTACCTATACGTAAGTAAGAAGGAAACTAATGGATGCAACGGATAAGGAAAGAGTTAAAGGAAATTGATTTAATAGAAGAAGTAATAAAGGATAGATCAAAGTTAAGAAATTCAATGCAGAATTTCGAAGGTTTCCAGTTGAGAAAAAAGAAAGAAAAAAAAAACTACACTTTGGATAAAAGAAAGAAGAAAATATCATAGTGACAGGATGAAGAAATATTGGAAACATAGAAAGGAAAAACAAAAGAAGTGAAAATATAAATGCAGTGGGTTACTTAACGTAGTCCGTAGATGGTTTGAAACGAGGGGGAAAAAGAAATAATAATAATAATAATAATAATAATAATAATAATAATAATAATAATAATAATAATAATAATAATAATAATAATAATAATAATAATAATAATAATAATAATAATAATAATAATAATAATAATAATAATAATAATAATAATAATAATAATAATAATAATAATAATAATAATAATAATAATAATAATAATAATAATAATAATAATAATAATAATAATAATAATAATAATAATAATAATAATAATAATAATAATAATAATAATAATAATAATAATAATAATAATAATAATAATAATAATAATAATAATAATAATAATAATAATAATAATAATAATAATAATAATAATAATAATAATAATAATAATAATAATAATAATAATAATAATAATAATAATAATAATAATAATAATAATAATAATAATAATAATAATAATAATAATAATAATAATAATAATAATAATAATAATAATAATAATAATAATAATAGTGATAGAGATAGTGATAGTGATAGTGATAATGATAATGGTAATGATGGTGATGGTGTTGGTGGTGGTGATGGTGGTGATGATGATAATGATGATGATAATAATAATAATGATAATGATAATAACAACAACAATAACAACTGAAAAGTACAAATCGGAGATGTTTGGCAAATGGTGTAGTTTAGTACTCTATACGTCAAATGTGTGAAATTATATATATCTGAATAGACAATAAAGCAAGTATAACAACGCTACACGTTCTGAACGCATTAGTTCAAAAATATAATCTGCCACGACACGTTGTATAATGTAGTGTGGATTGCGCTTCAAATTTCTTGTTATGCGACAAAAATGGTAATAAATTATTAGATTACGTTGTTACGACAGTAGAATATTAATCAAATTAAAATAATTAAATTATAAATATAATAAAATTGGAAATACACTTGGATGATTATTAACTGTGTTTAAATTATTTTGGGCTCATAGTAGTATGTTTGTACATAAAAGGGAAATAAGCGAACAAATTGTCATATGTACAGGCTGTTTCGAAACAACGCCAAACGAATATAGCAGTATTTTAGCTTATACTAGACCTAGTATGAAGTTGGATGTCGCAGCTTCGAAACTCTTTTAAGTATGTTTTATATTACTAGCACGTGCCATGAAAACAAAAGGATTTATCCTTGATTGCTATCAGCAAGCCTGTTCTAGCTTTCAGGTAAGGTGGGAAAGAGCTAAAGACTTGTTACTTGCGAAACATACGTATGTTGCCCTAACACTCTTTGTTTTGTCCGGGGTGCACTCAGCCTCGTTAGGTCCCTGAGATGCCAATTGAGGAGCTACTTGATTGAAAAGTAGCGGCCCCTGATCGAGAAGACAGCATAACTGGCCGGGAGGGACCGGAGCGCTGACCACGTCCCACCTCCAGTTCTGCACCCCACTCATCACGCCTGTGGTGGGCAGAGGTGGGGGATGCAGCGGCTGGGCGATAGGTATCGGCCCGGATGGGCTTTTGTGCCACGGAAAGTTTTCAACCCTCTTTGTTTAGAAAGTGGAGATCGACAGTTTGAATATTTTTAAAAGTTGTTATGAATGTCAATATCAAGAGAAATTCTTGGGGTACCTCTAAGACTATGATTTAGTTTCGTTAATAGATTATAAATTTAGCTACACAAAGGATGTTATTGATTTAACTTCATAACATTCTATTACATCCTACTGTAAACATCAACAAGAACTTTCTTTTAAATGTTCGAATGCTTGGTTTAGTTTTGCGAGTTAAAGACAGTTAAATAAATTTCTTGCCTCATTGGAACAGGAATTTATTTTTGTTTAACTTTATATAGAACCCTTGGTACTATTCTGATAGTATCAATGGGCTGCCTCCATCCTAAAGATCACTAATGTAATATTGTCTCTAGAAGATAGTATTAGCGGCGTATGTATCCCAGATTATTTCTTTTCATTTATTGCCTCTTACGATAAAATGTGTTGGAAGAATAAACAAACAGTGTTTACAAAAACACCGCTAAAACACGCGACTCGGAGCTTTGCAACCTACCTGAGTTACTTCAGATAGCGCGGGTCAGTGGCGCGGGTTTGTTCCTGGGTAACTGCCTAATCCACGCTGACCATTCGGCGTTTTGTTTATATTTGTTTATTGGCGTTGAAAGCTATATTTTTGTCTTACATAGGGTTTGAACAACGTCCACTTATTTACTTATGGACGATCTTTAACTACTATGGTTCTCAGTGCCCCATTATGTATTGGGCGTGAAAGACCGCTTAATTTTGCCAAGAGATCTCTATCAGGCTTGAGGTTCTTTCACGTGCCCTAAATGTAAGAAACGGTATCACCGGCTTTACTTCCCTTCCGATGGAAGCCCCGAAGAGGTTCGAATCCGGACGTCGCGTCGAGAACTGGAGGCTAGCATGTTACCCCTCGACCACGGAGGACGACATTCTTTTGTACTAGACTTGCATATTTCAACATGGGCTTATCATGCATTACCTTGCCAGCAATTGGATTTAAAACTAAAATTTGAATAAATTATAAAAGTAGAAATATAAAATTGGATGCAAAAGTACTGGCTCTGTTTTATTTTATTCTCTATGAACGTTGAAGAAAAACACTTTTCCTTTTTGCACACACGCTAAAGCAAATTTATCAACTTCACTATTATGGGATTGAATTTAAAATGTGATTTTGGAACGAGCATATTAAAAATTCAAACATCTCCCGTGATACTTCTCAGCCTATTTTTGAAAATTTTCAACTACTCATAAGTTCATTGTCAGTAATATATTGTTATAGATAAGAATTACTTTTAGTTGACAATTTTCAAAAATAGGCTGAGGAGCACCATGGAAGATGTTTATTTTAATATGCTCATCCGAAAATCACATTTTAAACTCAATCTCCAACAGTGAACTAGTTTTATGATTTGATAATAGATTGGGAAGCCTAACATACGTGTAAGGTCTAATGAAGCCTTTCTTTAACCACAAATCCAGAAATATTTCTATTGATATACTGGACCCTTCATCTTCATTACGTCATCGTCAGGGTGTCTCTTTCACTCTGATCAGACAAGTTCAGCACATCTGATAAGTCACTGTTCGTGTAACTGGTTTTATGCAACTGTCTGAACACATTTATTTCTTCACTAAGTACTTCACCACAAATACCGTAACACACGCACAAGTCATTGATGACTCAGACAATTGGGCCATGAATAGAAAAGAAAGAAAAACGATGGAAACAGTGAAAATGAAGCTTCTTAGATATGTTACTGGATATACAGGATGTCCCAGAAAATCATCGACAACGTTTAGTATGTTGTGCGGGACGGCAAACTGGTTGATTTTCAAACAGGAACTCCTGTCCGGAAATGTACGGTTTGGACGCTGCAGCGCATCGAAGTGTGATATGGGTGTGCGTTCACATTTCGTCAATAAACCCAACATCGAGCTGTCTACAATACACACAGGTTTCGAACCGTGTGCCTCCTACGTCATTGCAGAGCCTATATTGGCGGTGGTGAGCCTGATGCACGTGACCCAATACGTGTGGTTGTCTTTGAAGATTTTCAATCGCTCCGTGGACTCGAGCCATAAGGTCCTCCACTGACGTTACAGGAGTGTCATACACCATACTCTTCATACAACTCCACAGAAAATAGCCGAGAGGTGCCAGGTCTGGCGACCATGGAACCACCTCTACCAATCCATCTATTTGGATATGCCACATTGAGGTGTTCCCACATTTACATCAGGGTGTACTGGAGCTCATGTTGGCCATTTCCACAGGTGTGTATTGGTACGTGTCGCACTGCTGTCAAAACGTTACTGTACTGAAAAGTACACAAGTAACGAAGAGGATGCGCACCAAGGACCCTGTGGGGCAATTCAGCACATGCGTAGGAATGTTATTATGCTCGGGTCGTTCATACCAGTACACAGATGGATAAAAGGTTACATAACTCCCATGCTAAGATACCAAAACGAATGTTAACAAATGATCACAATCGTTCGTTATCAAACTTAGACGATCTCCGGCGTCCAAAACGTGCAATTCCGGACAGAGATTCCTATTTGAAAACCGATCAGTTTAACGTCCCGCACAACATACTAGGCGTTGTCGGTTTTTTTTTTTTTTTTTTTTTTTTGGGGGGGGGGACACCAATATACAGAGTGGAAGGGAACTTATTATATTCCTTCTAATACGTGCTTCATAGAAGCATTACAAACAGAAACTTATAATGGCATTTTGTTCTTTGATCAGCCGATTTGGAAAAATAAATGGTTTTTGTTCCAAATTGGATGCGTAATTCCACAAGAATGTACGAAGATAATAGTTCGTTACTTGTAAGATGTGTAGAGTAACGTATTTCTGACATGATTTCGGTAGTATTTATGGGACATCACATAGGGTTTCGAAATAATTAATCACTTAAAAGAATTAAAGGTATATTCCGAGCAGCTTTTTCAGAAGTAAACTAACTCGGCAACGTTGCATTGAGGTTGGTCAGGCATCCAAACCGGCTTCTGGATGCAAACATGTCGGTCGCTTGCAAACATGACGCAGGGTAGTGTAATGTTTTGGGAGATAACAGTTCTAATTAGCCTATACAGTACACCCGCACAGTAAAAACGGAAGGACACGGGATGGTATTTGTTTACGCTCACGAGACGCACCACTACGGTGTTTGTTAATGTACTGACCTAGAGAGAGTGACACCCACACAATCTGCAGTGTTGCCAGCTTGTCTGTCTCTTGTTTTCGACAAAACAATCTCCGTAGGAAATGGTCAGAGACGAAAGCGTAAGATAGAAAATGTGTTCCAAATAGCGAGATCTATCATGGGTTTAAATTAATGTAACAACTTTCCTTCCATCCTGTATATATAAAACTTAAATGACAAAATTATGAATTACAAACGAAATTGGCACGGTCATATAGTCAGAATGCAGAATAATAGACCGACAAAACAAACAGTGCAATATACACCCATAGGAACTAGAGGAGTTGGAAGACCTTGAGACAGATGGGAGGATGACTTCTGAGCCGGAACAGGTCAATGTGGCCTATCTTGATGAAGCTGATGATGAATATGAAGGAACAAAAGTGACGAGTATGGGTAATTTAAGTCATAGGAGCTTGCCTGGAATATTCAGTTGATCCTCTTGAGTTATTCAGGACTTCCGATTTCTCTTGTCCGGAGAGAAATTAGAACATATAATACGTGTTCGTTATTGTCTTGGAATCGTTGGACTATTTGTATTCGTCAGGACAACAGTAAGCAGATGGAGTTTAGTTGAGGTCAGAGTTGAATTAGCAGCAGATAGATATTCAAACTGATAAGTAGCCACAAGCTGTAATTAATTTTGCTGATTAACAGGCATCGAGGTCATGTCGAAACATGCATTGTCTAACCACAAGCTCAGAGGTTTGCTAATTGCATCATATTGACATTGCTGCCTATCTTCAGGCTATCTTGACTTACATGTCTTATTCTGATGGAATATGGGTATCGGTTCTGTTGCTAGCAGTCACTTTATTTCCGTACGGTACAATTTTTATACTAGTGCCCAGAAATAGATATATGGAAACACATATTTGTACTCAAGCGGTTTATTATGTAATGAGTGTTAATAATTACATGTCATTTGTTTTAAGTTATACTCACATTATTTTTGGAAAGCTCTTATTATTAAAGTTCGTGGTAATTTTGCTGAAGGTATTCATACAGCCACCCCTGATTACAGCAGGTGGTAGAGGCGTAGTGGTTTGAAACAAACATTGGTGTATTTTCTCACGAAAAATAATATGCTGAAGAAGTAGAGAAAAATGACATATTTATACAAATAACAGTGATTTGTCATACTTCTAAGTTGAAATGAGTTGCTGAAATGAAGACCCAAATGATCTCAGCATTGTTCACACAATGTTTGCGTGACAGTGAAATAATAAATCATTTATAGCTATTCTTCAAGAAGCTAGAGCGGCGCTGGGGCGGGTTTCCTCCGGGTTCTACAGTTTCCCCCGCCACCTCATTCCACCGGTACTCCACCTTCATTCCATGTATCATCAGTGTCACCGTCTGTGGTGCCGTATGTAGTAAAAAGCGGGCGTTAAACACTACACAAAAAAGAAGCTAGATGGCTCCAAATATTTCACACAAATCATCTTTTCGAGCAAATAGTTCTTTACTGATAATAATTATACTGCATATGTTTGTTACACTCATGATACAGAACTCCTGGTTAACGTATGGCCGAAGCAATATCCTCCACGCGGTATATTTCTTATTTTCAACTCGTTGGAAAACTCTTATTGGCTCTTTGTTCGAAAGACATTACCTGCCTTACATTGGCCGAAGTAGGCTTTTCAAGAAACAACTTACAGTTCATTACAGGAAGTTCAAATGTCTTCAGAAGATGACTAAACTCCCACTCTATACTACCTTACTTTCAGAGAGTATGTATCGGAATCCCTTTTTCCTTTCTCTACTTTTCTTTCTCTCTCCCTTTCACTCCCTTCCCTTCTCCTGCTTTTATTAACGATGAGAAGCACGTAAAACTGTAATTAATAAATCCTCATCGCCCATTTTAAGTTACTATTTTTTATTTTTTTCTCGTGACGACATTAATTTTAGAACACATCTCCCAAAGAGGGGTAGAGTTGGAAGGCAAATAGCTGCCATGCACCCTGCACTATATTTCATGTCGGATCTGCACATACACACAAGATTCCGGCAGACTAAAGCATAATTAGTCAGATTCGTGTTGTTAGATATTATCCCAGGGTTCATTATTTTCACTTGTTTCCCGCCGATTGAAGTGACGGCGCAAATATAGCAGCTTGTTTCTTACTTTCATGGCGTTTAAGCGCTGTTGCCTTTAATTGTGCTAAAGAGCGGAGTTGCCATACCTCTTCTAACATTTTGAGACATTATATACTTATCACCGCCCTTTATGTTAAAAATGGCTGAACATTAACCCATTATTGCCCACACTAATTTTAATATATTGTAACAAAATGATAAAATCAGTCGTTACTTTTCTATCACTTTATTTTTTTTCTAAAGTTTTATCACAAATATACAGTTTTCCTCTCGTCCTTAGCACAGTCTAATCTTTCGTGCTATCACAACTCACATCTATTATTCCTCGTAACCTTGACTCAGTCCTGTCAGTGTCTTTCTTCACTTTCTCTGTATCTAATACACTAACTACGACGATACAACCACTCGATGCTCGTTAAATTTTGCTTACGGCACACCGACACACGCACAGCTGTCTCACACTCAGTGACACTGACTGACTCGTATCTGTGACTATAACTAGCTGATCAGCTGTCCCCTTACCTCCTTATGTAAAGGGGATGGCGTCACACGGACCGTTCTCGACTTGCTCAAAAGCGCCGACGATGACTTAGCCAGATATTTCTCAAAGGCTCTGGCAACCCTTTGGATAGCCGCTTCATTGTTGTTAATCATGTATTCACTCGCGTGAGTAGTGTGTGGAAGTTTGACGTTGCGCCTTTGTTTGCTCGCTGGCCTGGTATGTGTTGTGAAGTAGTTTAGCCCCGACAATCCTTTGTTTTACGCCGCACCTGGCGTTACAATTGATTTTGATGTTCGTAATTTGTATGTTGAGATTAAAGAAGTATTGTAAAAGTGTAAAAAAGGTTCCTACTCCATGCATTTTTCATTCTATTACGTACTATGTATCGCACCCCAATGTAAGAGGGTCATAAGCCGTAACAAAAATGGAAACTTGAGACATAGCCATAATTGGTTCCTCTTTATTTATTTTAATATGCGTAGGAAGGCATATTCTTATTTTTACAAAATTCCTCTAAATTGCGATAATTACTTCTAGCACCAAGAGTTCTTTAGTGTTCAACACGAATTTTCTGACTGCTGCATTGTTCTGCCTTTGTTGTAATAAGATAGACACACAAAAATAGAATTTCTAGGCCTTTAGCTTCGAAATAAAATGAGGATTATACCGGGTAGAAAGGAAGTTTTTACATTAAATTGAACCAGCTACAGATCCTGATCTTTCGAATATATGTATTGTATGGCTTCCTTTTTCTTGTTCTATGACCATTTCCTGCAGAGATATTTTAAGTTTTCGGAAGACAGAAAGTAGACATGGTGGCAACGTTGCAGAGGGAGTGTCACTTTCAGTTTCAAAACAGTTGTGGGACACAAAGTAAACGGGTTTCTCTTTTAGAGTGGCGTGTGTCTCATGAGAGTAAACAAGCTAACAAACGTTTAGTATCTGCTACTCCCTAATGAATGCCTCGGGATCTTCCAATGACGCATTTCTTAATCTAAACACACAATATACAACTATTTTTATCAGTTCGTTTAACATTATACTTAAATGCGTGTTGCAATAATGATATTGCTATAACATAATCAACCAAACCACTTTTCTGAAATGTAAACACAAAGTAAAGGTAAAGGCTACAGACACAGAAGGAACACCTCGTTCACTTCGATCTACACAGATCTATTGTGGCTACCAGCCCCCAGGAGGCAGGGATGAAATGAGGGAACCGATGGTGCCACACAGGGTCACAGCTAGACAGGCCACAGAGACGCGCGGAAGTCCCTAACAAGTGCTGAGATATCTTTATCTCGGCGCCAGCCCACCAAGCAGCCATCACACCACGGTTCCGGTGTCGCACTGAGCGCCCCCCCCTCCGACGGAGGACAAGGCCAGCCAAACGCCACTTAGCGCCGAGAACAGCAGTTACCATGCGCAATCATCCGCGCCATCTGCCCGGCACTGCCAATATTACACGCCTGAAGCTACATCTGAAAGATGATAAGGAAATGGAATATAGGTAAATGATGGAAAGGAAACCGTGGTATGAAATAATGCACCACAGCATTCGCCTAAGTGACATGGGGTAACCAAGGATTAACTCATGTCAGAGTGCGCGGCCACGGGTATCGAACCTGCGACCTCCCGAATGCGGGCCAGAGGTGCTACCACCTGAGCCATCCCGCTCGGTTAAACACAAAGTAACTACTATTTTAGGTCCTAATTCGACGCTGAAGGCATTTCTTCCATTTCACAATGTTCTAGGTCAATAGTTAGCCAGCTGTACCAATTATTTCGCCAAAACATTGCATACTTTTGTTATGTTTATTGGGGACGTATGGATAACAGCCATCCTGCAGATAAAGGAGAGGAGTAAGCTATCTTTTGTTTACATTGGGAAGGCGGTTCAGAGCGTAACTTACCTCGACCTCTTTGCAACGTTGCCGAGTATTACAGCCACATTACCTTTGCAAAGATGTGTTTTGAATATTCTTTCAAGTGATTATTTCAATACCCTACGTGATATGACATAGCACCAAACCTATGTCAGAAATTTACTCTACTCATCTTACAAGTATTGAACTATTATCTTCAAACATTCTCATTGAATAAAACATCTAATTTGTAACAAAATTGGTTTATTATTTCCAAAACGGCTGATCCAAGCACAAATTGGTATTATAATTTTGTGTTTGTAATACCTGTACAAAGTACCTATAGCAGGAATGTAAAAAGTTCCCTTCCGCTCGGTACAAGCACTTCAAAAATTTCTCGCGCAGAAGTAGAGATGTTCGAGTAGTGGCGCATTTGCATTATTGGTGTGATATATAACACTGGTTTCCTTTTATATTTTTCAGTATTATAAGTAGTTATCTTGAAACTTTAAGCGTCCTTTATTTCTCCTTAGCCCTTGCGTAACAATAGTATTTATCGAACACTTTTTTAAGGAATTATATTTTGAAATTTCGAAAATCCACTATCTTAATGCTCTCTGAAGTTTATAACAGTTGTTACAAACATAGTGCGATAACTATGTTTATGATTTCATAAGTGCTAGCTTTTTTAAAGTTCCATTTATATGCTGCCTTTAACATAGGTCACATCTTGGAGCAATTGCTCAGTAGCAATGGTGTTCATTCGCTTAACGGTGAGTTTGAACTTCGGATTTCTATTACTTTGGATTAACTTATTACATTAAATTCACACACAATCACACTCTCAGTCATACTTCCATACTATAGGGAAGATGGGGAATAATCGTAGCTAATGAAAAATTCCCACCCTTCCAGCCGGGAATCGAACCCGAGATTCCTTGCACAGCAGGCAGTTGTTCTACCGACTGAGGTATGAGGTCAGTCTAACTGCTAGCTTGTATGGTTATTTAAATATTTTTTTTTTAGTATGTAAATATATTACTGTGATAAAATACTTCCCACAATATCTTAATTACCTCTTTCTAAGGCCGTAGGAAATATGCTTCCCACTTGTAGTATCATGTTAGAAAGGCCACGGGAAGTCTACTGACCACCTGTAGTGTGTGCTGGCATATGGTGGAAACTTCAGCAAAACCAGGAAAACATTGAACGTATCCAAGTATCGCTTCTACGAGGACTCAAGGGGAAAATAAGTTGGCAAAAGCTTCAAAGGCTTGTTTTACAAGCAAAGTAATTTATACCAGCTTGGTCATACAGACGCTGTCACTCCACATGATAAAAGAACTTTTACATTGCAAACATTGTAATGTTCTACTATGTGCTGATCCTTGTTTTAGAAAGTTCCATGGACAATACCTAACTGAAGGGATGAAATGAGGGAGAGAATTTATGGAAGAGCTTACTTTAAATTATACCAAAATGTATAATTTTACCTTTTTATAGTTTTATTATAATAAATTACTTACATACAGCATAGGATACCTTATTCTGTAAATGTTTGATCAAACCTAAGACTTTCCCCTTACATATTATATACTTTCATATAGGCTGTGGAAAATATACTCCCCACCCTGATGTTTTTGAAAATAGTGAAAATAAAAATTTGAAAAATAGTTTATGTACACTATATCCATAAACTATTATTATGCATACAATACCAAACTTCTAACACTCATGAAGTGAAACGGCCCATGAAAGGGTTAAAACCATTTTACATTTATGCTTTGTAGTTGATAAACTTATAAAAATGGTCTATGGTATTATTAATTTTAAAAGTTTCATCATTTTAGAAATATTTTTCTCTCTTTATATGCTCAAACTTAGTCAACCTTTTAAATTATTTATTATTTTTCTCTGAAAATTCATTAAAAAAGCTTAATATTTTTATTCTCTTGAGTATATATTTGGAAAACATAAACATTCCAAAAAATAAGCAAAGAATTGCTACGCGTGAGACATTTTTAATGTGGGAAAATGTTGAAAAAGGTATCCTACAAATTTGATGTGACTAGTACTCTGACAGCACGTGGCTGCCAATTTGCAACACCTAGCTGCAACTTAAAAACAGCAAAAATATACTTATTTATGTAATAAATATATAGTCCTTAAAGTATAGCAGGAGTGAATATTTCCTGTCTCTCTTGCGCTAATTTACATGAGTGTTGCATACCAAGAGATGGATACAATGATTTAAAAAATCCTAGCATTATAAATAGCTATTAATTTTGAAGTATTGACAATTTAAATTTCATTTTACTTTCTTGTTAGTCAAAAATGTGATGTCGCTGTTTCATAGCAATAGAGAGGTTTACTTAGTTTACAAAGCCATTAAACTTTTATTTCTTTATTTATAAAAGTAACATATATTTCGACTAAAATGAAAGATATTTCTTTAGACTAATTGATGCATTTCCACTAGGTATCATTGATTCAGTCAAGAAAGAAGGTTTGTTTAGGAGAAATTAGGAGAAAGCTATATGTCACATATATTAACTAGTAGGATAAGTGCCATAACAGTAATTCAAGTTAGTATGCATGTTAATGAAGATTTCGACTTTTACTTTGTATATACATTGCCTACTAGGTACAACAGCATGCTGTAGATATTTGGTACGTAATCGTTTCCAGTGCCAATTCACATAGAAAGAAATCAAACGAGCGATGTTACAGAACACTAGCGTATTACGGGAAAAGAGGGAATTAGAATGTAATCGATTATAAATGCATACCTTTCAATAGCTTTATTACGTCATTGTTGCTAAGCAACCATTATGGCTGCCGTGCTAGAAAGAGCAATTATGCGCGCTTTTGACCATAATACTTGTTTATAAAGCTAGGAAAGCATAAAAGCTTATTTTTATGCTCCAAACTCCAAAGAGTGACATTGTTAACCTGTTTGAGTTGACAAAAGTGGACCTTTTTGTATGCCTAGCAAAATTACTTTTTAACACTTTTTAGTCTAATTTTTATAAGCTGTTTAAGGAAAGTTTTACATTCTTTTTAATATAAGGCGGGAATATTCGAGAAGCAGCTCTAATGGAGAATTATTTGCAGAATCCTTTATGGTATACGGTAGACGTGGAATGTATTTTCTTCATCCCTTTTTTGATTCAATTTGATCAATATAATGTTCCAGGGTAACATCATGTGCTTGTCAAAGATGATGATTATGATGATGATGATGATTATTATTATTATTATTATTATTATTATTATTATTATTATTATTATTATTATTATTATTATTATTATTATTATTATTATTATTATTATTATTATTATTATTATTATTATTATTATTATTATTATTATTATTATTATTATTATTATTATTATTATTATTATTATTATTATTATTATTATTACTGGCAGTATATTTTAATTAAAAGTTATACCTTAACATCGCTATTTATTACCTTTCCATGTGGTGCAGTAGAATTATAGTGTATAACTACTGTATTGATACCACATTTTTTCTCTCTTTTATCTATCTAATGAGATGATGGTACTGTAAGCCATGTATGTTTATGCTACACGAAGCTGAACATAGGAATGAAGAAAAAATGAAATACAAAAAAAAAAAAAAAAAATAAATAAATAAAAAAAAAATAAATAAATACAAGCATATAAGTACAAAAATGTAGCCCGGGTCTGCCAGGCCCCGCGCGATTGGCATTCAACCAGAGCAGGCGCCTAGCGGAGGGTTAAATAAAAATGAGTACAGAAGTTTACTGAACGGAACATGAGGTTTTATTTTTTTATATTTGTTACTTAACAGATAGTGGAGTGAATAGTTCGACTTGGCTACATAATAGTGGGTCCCTTATTTTCTAAGGGAGGTTAATACCCAGCTGAGGAACACGAGCAAGCCAGAACGCCCCTCTGTGTGTCAGTTAACTCAAACTGCTCATTATCACCTCCCCTGTGGCATGAACCGAAGTGACGCCCCACGGAAATCTCATGTATCATTGTCAATAAAGGATACAGGCGGCCGTGACATAAGCCTTCGGTGTCGGACAGCACGCGCGGTCAGATACCGCCACTAAGCTCCAGCAGGAACGCCTAAAGCCTGCCAGGATATACGTCTAATTTCGAAATGCACCGGGTTCTCTCCCCCAATGAATGATGCATATACATTCAGGAACACCGGGACTAGTTTAACAAACGTCACGGGAACACAATCCAAGGTGCGCATGGGGGATGTTCCCTGCACTTAATGGATGCAATACGCCATCCCTTTCCCTTCCCTTTGCAACGGTTAATTTCAGGTAATAGTCCCCAAGAATGAAATGGGCAATTGTTTGTGATGATGATTATGGACATGTGATTCTCCGACGTATGCAATTACGTCCAGCCTTTGGGCCCAGTGACGGAACGCACTCCTGGATTTAGGAGTGTCTACGCCCATTGTACATTATACATTACCTACTGTATCATAGCAGACCTCTTGTTGCTAGCTCCTCTTTAGACAGCTTGTTGAACGTCTTCCTTCGTTTTGCATGTGATAACAATGTCATTGCTGCTCTTGAAGGAGTCAGGATTGCTTATACGAGTTATACGACATTCAAGAGACACTTAAGCAGGTGAAACAGCTACCCTTAAATGTTCCTGTCCGTGTAATCCGTGGAAAGCTTTATTCGGAACTGTACCCATTTTACTATAAAATGTGCTTTGCTAAAAACTGCTTTATTAGCAAGCGCGGTCTACACAAATTGATACGGTGACTCACTAAGCGTCCCCATCTCATACAAAATATTATTATTATTCTTATTCTTATTCTTATTCTTATTCTTATTCTTATTATTATTATTATTATTATTATTATTATTATTATTATTATTATTATTATTATTATTATTATTATTATTATTATTATTATTATTATTATTATTATTATTATCATCATTATCATCATCATTATTATCATTAAATTATTATTGTTATTATTATGATCATCATTATCATTATTATAATTATAATTATAATTATTATTATTATTATTATTATTATTATTATTATTATTATTATTATTATTATTATTATTATTATTATTATTATTATTATTATTATTATTATTAATATATGATCCAGTTCAAAGTAGGCTTTATTTACCTAAACCAATCGCGTACGAACACCGAATGTCTATGTTATGTAACAGTTGAACTATGAAGAGAAGGAATCAGCTCGGAAATACAGATTCAGTGGCTAAGTTTACTGAGTGCATTACAATAAAAATAAAGAGAAATTATTATTGATAACTGATTCTTTAATTAAAATTTAGGTATTCGTTAATTACCTTCTTGCTTATTTATAAAGACGATCTTTCTGCTTGTCATCTTCATTCCTTACCTCCCCGCCAAACAATTTACCTTTGATTCTCTGACGCTCTGGTTTGCGTTGGACTTCCGCTTGTGAAATCGTATCATTGTCGATGAAGAGGCAAGCTTAATTGTTTGGAGGATCGCAAAGAGAGAGATTTGTTGCCGAAAAATACAATTTGCGTAATTGTTATAAATAGGAATAAATGTTGGAAGGTAAAGCATAACTACATAAGCTGTTCAAAAAGGTAGGTGATACGCGATTCAAACGCTTCAAGGGAGAACCGTCCCTCTTTATCAGTTACTAACTGCCTTATATAGCATTACACTCTGTAAGGAAGGGATTGATAATCAGTATGGAAAGCTCAGTAGTCCATAGTTTTTACTCGGACCCAACGCGTAACACTGGAAAGTTTCTTCCGGATTATAGAAATATTGCAAATTTGTACATAAGGGTCTCAAAATATGAGTAGGGGTAGTTTTAAGGCTATAAAGTATGCACCATTTGAAAAACAACATGAGGGTTTACGTTGTTTTCGGATGTTGAACATGGCAGCTGATAAAATATTCAAGTTCCATCCATAAATCAGCTGTTGTATGATCTTTTTTTAGTGTGGAATATGCTGGAGAGGTTTCCTCCGAGATCGAATTGGTAGTAATCACTAACAAGGAAATTTTTGCGTAAAAATGATTATTCAACAAATTACCAAACAACATATTAATGAAATTCTGAATAAGCATTCCTCTACCTCTCCGTCTGCACTACACAGGGATAACAAATGTTTACCTATTTTATCGCCAATAAGTTCTTAATGAACTGAAACACAAATCTCAAATTTGGTGAAGGTTTAACACAGGATTTAGCTGGCGCTGGATTAGTAAAGTTTATTTTGTTTGTTTAGGTGCAACAAGATAGCGCAGTACCATCAAGAATTCAGAAAGTGCCTTGATGAAACTTTCCCTGCGCAATAGATAGAGCAAAGTAGCGGTATTGAATATCCAGCCCGGCTGTCAGACCTAACGCCTGTAGTCTTTCACTTCTGGGAACTCCAATGATGTTTTGTATCGGGCAAAGCTAGCCACGCGACTGCATTGCGTGAAAACATTGAATTATGGTGAGCAGAGATTCCAGTGTCCAGATTGGAGCAAGTGTAGGTGTGTGTAAGTGTGTGTAGCTGTGTGTAGGTGTGTGTACGGTGTGTCCTATATGTGTGTGTATGTGCCTGTGAACAGCATAACTCAAAAAGGAAAGCTCAGTTAAACACTAAATTGGTATTTAAGTTGAGCATCTTCCAAGGACATAATACGAAGATTTTCAAGAAAAATCCGCCCACCCAACCTGTTCTTTACGTGGAAAATGTTTCGGAAATTTTGATTTTCTAAAACATGGCTGTAACGATTTTGATTAAAATATCATGTATTTTACATATTTTTATCATAAGTGGAATGTATATCTTGTATTTTCTGAGAATAGCCTCTGAAGTCCTCTACATTTTGAATGACTTGTACAAGATAACTGGTAAACTATACGAGTTGGACAAAATCTTAATACTTAAAAATGTAGATCTTGTTAAAGCACATAATTGATGTCGAATGTTTGTTTTCTCTGTGGAGTTAAATATTTCCGGATATTTCTTGTAGGTTTGAAGTTTCCAATACTTATAATTTTTTCAAAAGAGAAGTAATTCGTTTTTTTCTCTCCTGGTCTTGCAAAGAGAACGGAATTTCAAAGCCATCACATAGCGACGCTGTTGACTATCGCTTAAGCCTTCTGTATTCCACCTACCAGGAAACACATGATGAAACTATTTTTGCAAATGTTTATCTCGATTAACATGAAGTGGATATAAGAATAAGCCTTTGTAGGTATACTTTCTTGAATACCTAATTGATAGAGAAATGTGAATATAGTACATCGGATATGTTTTTGTTCTTTTCGTTTCTGCCCCCTGTATTGGCTTCCATATAGAAGTGCGAGAACATGTTACTTCATGTAATAAACTGGAATAGATAGATGTCCAACGGTTAGGTGTGGTCTTTGGCAACACTTTCGGCTCTTTCATTTCATAATACGCCACAACATTTATTCAGTTTTACACACATGAAAGCGTTCCTTTTTTAAGTTTTATTTTGCTTTTACTAAATTATAATAATTAGCTGTATTTCAAAGGCAAGGTTTTTTCCAGCGTGCTTGTCTGTTTTTTAATTATAGCGATTTTAAAATCCTGCCTTTGGGAATACTCTGGGCTGTGTTGGCAACGCACCATCGCATCGGCGCGCGCACTTTTAAAGTATGACGTGGGTTCTAAAATCCCCGTCAGTAAAGCCACATCCTCCCTTTCATATACAAAAGGTCAGCGGGCGAGGCGACCATCCAGATTGACGGCGACAGCAACAGCGGTCCAACCCGTATTACAGCCCTCTTCCCTTCAAACACTCAGCCAAGGATTTGCTTTTTGGGACATAGGCGCCCATGTGGGTTAGGGATTTGTAGGGATCCTGCTGGGGATAATCCTCCCAAAGGACGCACACGCTTACATACGCCCACTGGCTTGCGCCTGCGCAATACCTCATATTCCCTCTAGGGCTTCAGGTTGATGCTAGTATTGACGCATAGTATAGCTTATATTGATGCTCTACTTTTCTAAACATCTCCAACACAGCCCTGCAGACAGACAACGTTTTAAGTGCAAGCATCATATTACATCCAGCTAATCGGGATGCACAAGAGAATGCTTTTGCGTTCTAAATGCACACAGTAACAGGAGTAACTAACTGTATGGTCATTACAGCCCTTAATTCTTTTACTCTCTGAACTCTCATACTCTGTCACTGAACCAGCTAAAAGCAACCAGCACTGAATCACCGATGATAAGGAGGAAAGCTAGGTTTGCCATATGACACAGGGTTCACGGATAATCCGTGATTTTATTTTAAAACACGATGTGTGACACGAAGAGACTTAAGGCCTACGAAACGTAAGTGGCTAATAATGAGTATGAAAAATTTGTTTTGAATAATCGTGTTTGCTGCCATTCACTTAGAAGTTTTTTTTTTTTTTTTTTTTTTTTTTTTTTTTTTTTTTTTTTTTTTTTTTTTTTGAGTGGGGCGGAGGGGCCTTGAAGTTTAACCTCCTTTAACTGGGAAGTCATGTTGGATGATGAACGGACGAAACACTTGAAATGATAACTTAGCCCTGGGTTCAAAATTTCAAAAGGAAGCAATATCGTTTTATTAGACTATTATACATTACTAGGTGAAATGGACGGAGGAGTGAGTGAGTGTGTGAGTGGGTAGGGTTTAAGAACCCTCGACAGCTAGGTATTTGGGCCCGTGAAGTCGACGGAGCATGTATTCTTAGAACTTGGACGCTTTGATTGAATACTGCTGAAGACTAACAGAATGGGAAAATATAGAATGCTTGTTCAAATTGATGCAATTAAAACACTTACAAAATGAATGAGACCTTGTTGTATAATTAGTAAATGCCGGAGGCGTGTGCGTCTTTCCATAGGTATAGTGCACATGGACTTCACTGTTATCACTCGCGCATGTAAACAACTGCAGGTAGGTACATCCTGACCATGAAAACCACCTCACTGCAGCACAACCTACAAACATCATATGAACACTAAAGAAATTATCACTCCACGTCTGCAGCTCACTGCGAGAAGAAACTAAACAGTGGCGTTATACTACACCTTGAACTTGCGTCTGCATACACTTGCAAGGAAATACTTCACTACTTTGCAGAGTACTACGTTTTTTTTTTTTTGTTTTTGACTCTTGCTTCTAGCGGCAGTTGTTTGTACATTTGATGTCATTCATACTCTGCGTCCAGCTAACCTGTATTACACGCGAGCGCACATCCCTCCGGCCTTTAATAATTAGACTGTGAACTTGAAATATTTTTGTGGGAGGGACAAACGATCATAAAAGATAGGTATCGTTTGTGAAAAACAGTATTCATAACTACATTTTTGGGTGTAATTCTAAAGTGGAGAGAGTGTTTCTATTGGACAGAAGCAAGAAACAGGTTAACATTGACTTCAATCATTGCAATATTCCAGAATCAGTACATGAAATCAGTAACTTGCAGTGCATTTCACATGATTTAGAATTAGAGTAAGTCACTTTCTTCGGTCCAAGGTTCGGATAGTTATGATTGCAATCTTAGAGTACCTAAATAGAAATTCAGCTGTACAGCACTTCTGTTTAGCACCTAACTTCAATATTGTAATCATTCGTGCTCATTGTTTTTATTAAAATTTGAAGTAGTGAGAACTAAAATTCATTTCCTTAATTAACGACAGCTCTGTATGTAAATTAACTTTTAATTGAATTTTGTCATGGATTTTGGTTCCTGGAATATGTCAACACTAAGAAAAACCGACATTACCGCGTGTATTTTAACTCCATATCCGGATGTCTGAGAAAAACTTGATTTCCTATCTTAAAGGTGCCTAGCGTTTACACCAGTGTGATCTTGCACAATCTATCTGACTTCTGGATGTATGTAGTGATACATGAAAGGAAATGATATAATTGTGAAAGGAAATTTGGGAAGCCACCTTAGTTAGAATGCCTTCCCGGCATTTGACCGTTATGAGCAGTGATGCCCATCTACTTTTCGTCGAGCTATGACGCATTCATGGAACTCAAAAACAAACCTCTCTAATGCTTGAATGAGTGAAGCTTAAATGCTTTATCAACAAAACGAAGGAGGTGGGGTAGAGCGACAAGGTGACATCATTAGCACATAAAAGACAACTTTGGCCATCGCTGCTAATCAGGGCCGACGAAAATATGAAAGAAAACCGCGGACGTCCCATTTACGAGCCCATGCCTTAACGACCTCGACCGCCTGTATTGATTTTTCACCGATATACTCGACACTTATGTAGGGCCGAGATTTAATATATATATATATATATATATATATATATATATATATATATATATATATATTCTGATTATGCTAGGGCGATGCTATGTGGAAAATATACTGGCTTATAACACGTTCTTCTTCCCTCATACATTACACATTTCTGTCTGTAGCAATCTACATAATTATGTTGTTCTTGTCACCTTTTATTTGACCTCCCAACATTTATGTATTTTTCCTATTGGTTTGTAATTATTAAAATGGAATGGTAATCACTCTCTACTCATTCTTTTAACACGACTTACCCACTTAGTTTTATATTCTTTAATTTTTTCATTCAGATTGTGTGTGTGTGTGTGTGTGTGTGTGTGTGTGTGTGTGTGTGTGTGTGTGTGTGTGTGTGTGTGTGTGTATAGCAACTATAGTTGTGTCTATCTATAATACTTTTCTTATATCTTCATTTCTTTTGTGGTCCGTTCTGTTATATTTGCCACTGCTTTTAAAAAACTTCATCTCGTTTATTTCGAATCTCGCTTTGTTTTTCTTTGTCATAATCCATGCTTCACTCCCATAGAGTAATTTCAGCAGACATTACATACAATTGTAGTATTGTATCCTTACTTGCTTTGTTTTTCAAATATCTTGTTATGGTGCCATTAAAATAGTAAAAACGTCTATTTTTTAATTGATCAAAATGTTTTACATGATATATTACATTTTAAATACTTAAATTAGACCACCTGTTGGACAATCTTATCTTCCATAACAAATTTTGATCTTATACTTTCTTTTCCTTTGAACGCCATCACTTTTTGTTTTACTTAGGGAGATTGTCGTGTTATATTCTTGTGCTATTTTATTCAGAGCTTAAATTGACTTTTGAGGATTTTCTTCTGAGTTATATATAATTATCTGAGCATCTGCGAACTTTAAAGTTAATCCGTAATCTGTTTTATTAAAATTATTTGAATAAAAGGGTATACTATTAATCCATTGTCTAGCAATTTCATCAATATATAGGTTAAAAAGTAGTGGAGACATATTGCATCCTTATCTTACTCCTATGTTAGTTTTTCTACTTTTGACTTTTTAACTCCTGAGATTTCAATTTTAATGGTTCTATGATTCTGTTAGTAGAATTAAGTTTTATAACCTCAAAATCTAAAAATGGTGGAAATCTATTGAAAAGTGGCTCTATCTCTCAAACATTTGGACTCGTCCAAACAAGTGGTTCACGTCTATTGTAAGACAGATTTGTCGTCTAAAGGAATGAGGGGTGTATAATATACCTGCTACTTTTGAGGTCTCGCCATTTTGTCTTTACATAGCAGAACCTCGTGTTTGAGGTGATATTTATAGTTCTCATGCCGAAAACAAAAAACAAATATTTTCGCGAAATTGAAAATCAAATAGAATTGCCGGTTGGAAGTCATATAAGTATAGTGGAAGGTGTGTGGGAATAATTTTCTTTGCTAAAATGGAAAATGCGTTAAATAAGAACAGTGGATATGAACAATTGAAAGATTACTGATGTAATATCAGGTAAGAAGTACTCCCCCAATGAAGAGCTGGAAACCGGCAATTTTTGTTGGTTGGACCAGGTCCCTGAATGTTCTATTGATGTTAAAAGAAGCGTCTCAGTGTGTAAGTCCATGCTAGTTAATAATACATAGTCCTTCAATGGGGCCCAAATTACCTCGCTGTCGACGGGCCCTTAAACCCCACTCATTCACTCATTTACTCACTCAGTCACTCACTCATTCAGTCACTCACTCACTCAGTCACTCACTTACTCAGTCACTCACTTTCTTAGTCATTTACTCACCCACTCACTCAGTCACTGAGTTACTCACTCGCTCACTCAGTCACTCACTCATTCACTCACTCATTCAGTCAGTCACAAACGCAGTCTCTCACTCATTCAGTCACTCACTCATTCACTCACTCACCTTCTCACTCACTCACTCACTCACTCACTCACTCAGTCACTCACTCACTCAGTCACTCACTCATTCACTCACTCACTTATTCACTCACTCACTCATTCAGTCACTTACTCACTCACTCAGTCACTTACTCACTCAGTCACTTACTCACTCACTCACTCAGTCACTTACTCACTCACTCAGTCACTTACTCACTTTGAAATGTGCTACGAGATCAACAAATGAAGGGAATTTTAAAGACATTTTAATACATTTTAAGGTTATAAAAACATCAACATTCTTTAGGTCATCACATTCCGGACCTACTTATGAAACTTCTAATTATAACTTGTAGCAACGTTTTGAAATTATTATGGATTGTACTCTGTATAGGTGACAAATGAACCTTTAAAAAATAATGACATTGAAACTTTTTTTGGTGCATTTTTCGGCTCACCATGTATTGCCGAATAAATTGAAACGTGTAAAAACGTTGATGGATGGAAATCATTTTTTTAAAAGAAAGGTGCTGTGGGGGGGGGGGGGTTAGTGGTTGGCATGGTGTCCAGGAAATGTACCGCTAGTGTTGGCAGAGCGGTAATGTACGGTCCATCCGGGCCGGGCTGCATGGAGGATGGGTCCATTACTCCGCTCCCTCGCTCTCTCGGTATGTAATTATACGAGTGCTGTAAATTCATTAATCACAATTTTTGAGCCGTGCACCCCCCTTCAGAATGGCTTTCAACGTGTCTTCCCTCCCCTAGCTCTAACTGAAGGATGGATAGGAAAGCAAAACCGCATTATTACCTCTGTGAATATTGTACTTCATTAAGAGGATGCATGGTCACCACTTGTGTCCATATCTAATATTTCTGACGGAGATTAATGATCACTGTGTTAGGAAGCTTAGGAGAAAGAAAGCCATTAAGTAATTAATTATTCAATGTCTCTATGACCCATTTTGGTTTATGAACACTTAAGGGACAGCGAGGTAAGTTTTAGCTGAAAAGGAAATAATTTCCAATTTTTTACTTTCTCTAGTAGGTATCTATAGTATGTAGGGGAAGTATTGTATTCGACCCAAAAATTCGATGTGGAAATCTCACCGGAAATAGATGTTTTGAGGCCCTCTGAATCCCAAAAAGCATTTCCGCCTCTCTCTCTCTCTCTCTCTCTCTCTCTCTCTCTCTCTCTCTCTCTCTCTCTCTCTGTATCTTTGAACAGCATAACTCAAAAGTGAAAAGATGGTTAAAAACCAAAGTTCCTGTTTAAGTTTAATATGTTCCAAGGAAGCGACACGAAGATTTTGAAGAAAATTCCTCCACCGTAAACTATCCTGTACATAAAAAATATTTAAACAATCTTGATTTTCTAAAAACTCTAACGATTTTGATTAAAATCCCATATGTTTAATATATTTTTATGGAAAATGAAATGTATGTTTTGAATCTTGTGGCTATGGCCTATGTAGTATTGTTTATCTTGATGATTTTTGCATAACTGGTAAAGCGAAAGAGATAGACCAAGTCTTACTATGAAAAAATGTAGATCTTGTTAAAACACGTTATTTCCAAATGCATTTTTTGTAGAGTGAACCAATTAGGAGGTATTTCTTATTATTTGTGTGAGTTTTGCAATATTTATGCTTTTCTAAAATGCAAGGTCGTTACTCGCTTTTTTATCTCTTGACCTTTGCAAAGAGAACAGAATTTGAAACCCTTCATATAGCGACCACCTTTAAAAACTTTCAGTATATCTCAAAGCCTACTGTATTCCCATATCCCCCTTGCATTCACAAGAAAATATGTAACAAGATAATTTCTACAAATGTTTATCTCGACTAACATGAAGCACATATAGGAATAAGAATTTGTAAGAATAATTAGAACAAGAGTGGAGAAAGTCACGTGAGTGCAACACATCAGATTTTTAAATTATATCATACTAACTATTTATAGACATCTGTAAATTATTTGACCAACAATTTTTGAACGGTCTGATTTGTATGCAAATTTACATAAATAACCCAAAATGTACCTTGTAAAGATTTAAGCATGAATTTTATGATTGCTGTCACAAAAAATTAGGACAAACAAGAAACGCGTGAAAGTAACAACCTGATAAAATAAAAGTAAAAAAAAAAAAAAAAAAAAAAAAATAATTTCTCAGCAACTAATAATATCATCTTCAACCAATACATTTATTTTCATGGTAGTAAAGTATCAGAAAACATCGCTGTTACCTTGTCTGACAAACGTGAGTGCGAAAATCAGTTTTAGACAATTTGCACTTTTTACCTAATTAAAAATATTTTATCACATTATACCACAAATTTTTTGATCCAGCTCGTTGAGCTTTTGAACAGTAATTTGTTCATTTACCTGTACTAAAGGTGCCAATTTTCAAGTAAATAGCTTTACAATGGAAAATGTTAGAAAATTCAGTCTCAGTAACCCTTAAGCTAGCCCACGTTATTTTTACGTTTTTCATCTCAAGTGTGAAACAGACTAAGCTGTTTTAACACAATAGAATTAAACTAATGGAAGTTTCAAGCGTATGCTGCTTATATAAGCGTTTCTGTAGTCTTCGATACAAATTTCACTAATGCACACTGTGCCACGTGTATTGATTTTGTCAATAGATTCACAAGTGACGAAATCAACTGCATATATAACGAGAGGAAACACAAACCCAAACGCAATTAACTACATTATTTTAGTGCTAAAATAAAGTATGTAAGATTGGCTTTGCGGTCGAGTGCTCATGTTCTGGCTTCTCCACCCAGAAGTCCCGAGTCCTATTCCCGTCTCCCTGGAGATTTTCTCTTTAATTAGAATCATTCTTCTGCACAGCCTGAAAATGTGTGGAGGTGAATTTGAGTGTATTTTCTCATGGAAATCAGTAAAAACCTACACTCACCAACTTAGTTGTTTCTAAGGTCAAAACTCCCAATATAACCACAGAAGTGAAAGGGAGCAATGCAAGTTAAAATGAAATAAATAAAAACTAATAAAAACAGCAATAAAATTAAGATGAGCTACCGCCAGCAATTGCAACTCCATCCCTTTTGGAAATGCTTTTTAAAACAAAGGAAATATCTGAAGAAGGCTGTGATAACTTTATCGATCCAGTTACTATCAGAATACGTTATTTTGTCACCTATGGCATTATAACGTACTGGAAAACTATCGTGGGGTATCGATTTTGTAGAAGCACTAGATAAGAGATGAATTGCTAATGACTAAATTGATCAAAGTACGAGTTATAAAATTAGTGATGATAATTTTAGGTGTTACTACTTAAAAATAACATTTTCTCCCAAAAGTACAATGGCGTAGTAGTAGCAGAGTAGTTAAAATAAATACAGAAAAACGTTTTCGTTTGTGCAGCTTTCCCAACATAATTTGACTTGGCGTTCAAGGTTTATTATTTAGAATATTAGAGTTAATTATCTGGTTTAAAAGCAAGTATTAGCAGTATTTTTACCGAATGTAAGTACAGTAGAATCCCAGAATAACGCGGTTGTTGGGGCCATGCTTTAGCGCCGCGTTAGAACAATTCCGCCGTATATCGAAATGTGAGCTTAGAAAAATCGATACCGTGGAGGTGGTAGGAAACATTCGTGCAATAATAAATGACAGTACATTCTAAAGTATGTAATGTATGGTAAAATACGCCACTTTTAAATGCAAATACGCACCAGTTATGCTAGGGGTGTATTCCAGTCCTGGAGTCGATCTTAATTCATACAGAACATAGAATTATACTGTAACCCATTTTACACTACACTAATTTTGTATTGTGTGAAATCAGTAGGTTTTGTTTGGCGGCACAATTCACAACGTTTTCCTTTCCGCGTATTGTTTGATTGTTGCAAGATGGAGATGAATACTGTTCGATTTTTGTTTCATGGTATGTACTTATGACTTCACTAACATGCAGAATATCTTCTTGTATGTCTCATTACTTCGGTAAATTCTTAGCAATGTAATGGCTAAGGTCAACGCTAGGAATGCAGCGGCCGCAGAGGTTAAGGTCCACGCTAGGGGTACCAAAAAGTAAGCTGCATACCAAATATAATTATTCCAGAAATCTGCAAAAAGGGGTTGAAAGAGTCAACAAGTGCCTAGTGCTTGCAACGAAAGCTCGTGAGGACTGATCGGTCCATTGCACAGAGGAAGGAAAGTTTGAATGGGAAGTGAGAAAGGGCAAATATTCCGAGAATGAACTTCTGATGACATGGAGTGGAATGGTATTTATCATGTGGCATTTATATAGAGTGTAGGATGTACAACGAAGCGGGACACCTCGTGTACTGCGACATACGAGATATCTGAACCACAGAAGGCTAAAGGCCGCAAGCAGACAGGCTAGACTCGCGGAAGTTCTAAAAATTTCAGTTTCGAAGACCCGCCACACTACTGTAGCTCTCTAGAGAGGGAAATGAACGAACCTTCAACCAAGCAGCCCTCCAGTATCCATGAGGAATACTCTTACCTTCGAGCATGCATCCCTTCTATCAGGTGGACGTCGGTGAAATAGACCTTTTCGTGGCGTTAGCCATTCTGGAAATATTCAATGTTCAAAGCTTGTGAGTTTTGCCCTTTCCCTCCCCCCGCCGTCGCAGGAGATTCTGACCACGAATAGTCATTTCTGTGCTTACAAGGGAAAGTCACGATATGTTGTAGCGCAAATTATATTCATACATAGCACAGTTAATTGGGTAAAAAGTTACATACACCATACAAATTTTAGTTACTGTTGACTATTAGCACAGGAGCTATGAGTCGTCAAAGTTACGATGGGCGTACGTAAGTATGAATGATTTATTAAACAAATGTATTATTTGAGACAAATAGTCAATAATATGACATAAAACACTGTATAATAGAGTTTACTTACTTGGCTACGCTGTCGGGGGCAAAAAAATATGCAAGTCAGCAATAACAGCAAGGTGAATGCATAGATAGTTCTCGCAGTATACACATTTGATGAAAGAAGGTTGGTCACAGTTTTCATGAATCACTCTTCGAAGGCTGTTCGAAATACAACAGGAAAGTCTTTGGTATAGCCGCATTGAAAAGATGCATATTTGATTAGTTGAAGAATCTTGCTGCCCAAAAGTGAAATACACAAACGATTGAAAGTGTAAGAAGTGTTCTATATGCCATATGTTAATGTCATTGTAAGAAAATGCCATAATATGTATGTGTGATAAATTTCACATTTTTTGTATGGACGGAAAATGAAAACGTCGGTAGGCTGCACTATACCTGCGCACTTTATTGAAATTAGCCTCCTGATGAATACAACACCTTCAGAAACTGTCTAGTTTTATAGTTCGTCTTCTCTGCTGGCTGCCAGGAGTCAATCAAAAGAAGGAAAGGATTTTCTTGCATATCTGTTCACATCACTTGTAGCCCAATACGTATTTGGAGGACAGAGAAGGGAAACATTTAACAGCCCCTACTTATTCCTTCCTGTCCTGTCAATACAGTTACGGCATAGCAGCTAAAACTTTACAAACAGATTTTCTCTCTAGTCAGAAATAAAAAGTTGTGTTCTATTCTCCGCGACAACTACCGTGACCTTCCCTTGTGAGTAATGTAACGAAGATAATACAATACGAATTGTATTTAATATTAATAACATTCATGGCACTTAAAGTTTTCTCACAATTATATGTGGAGCTAAATCTACAGACTTACCTGTCTGATAGCAGATATTTTCAAAATTCACTCAGAATAAGATAACTGAATGAGTCGCAATGTTCTTAAAACTTAGCACTAACTCCTAAATGGTTTTAGACTTTTATTATTCCCATTTGCAGAAGAGAACACTTTTGAATCTCAGATTATAAGTAGGAAGAGTTTGTGAGGGTAAATAGGTTCACATTAGCTCTTGAAGTATCGACAGGTCACTCAAAACGTCTTGACGGGCCGTCACTTGGCCGGAGAACCTAAGGTTGGCCACCCTTGTGTAGACGCAGGGTTATTTTCCTATCATCCCATGTCCCACCTGTTTATGAACAGTGTAATACCAGCACGCACAAAACGCAGTCGTACTAATGTCGTATAACTGGACGATTATTCGGGGCATTATTGCTGACGCTGTCGTTTCGGTTAAATTACTCGAAATGTGCTGTGACACTTGACACGAAGAGGGGTGGGTTTGGGGCTCTTTTCGAGAAAGCTCCGCGTCCATTTCGTGATTACTGATGTAGCCATCCCTAGCTGTAAAACTTTGTGCATAATGGTAGCGGTGAAGGATCAAGAGGCATTAGCACCTGTTGACAGCAAGCTGCTGGAAACAACTTCAGGTACACTTTAATAAACAAATGGTTATCGTCACTTCACAGTCTGTGTTAAATGTACTTTATAATGTGAAGTTCGGAATTTAAACACGGATTCTTTCTATACTGCTCGCAGCCTCTTCCATTATGTTCATTTGTGGGGTTGTATAACGCCAGATAGCTTCAACAAATGGCGGACAGAGAAAGAACTTTATTATAGCTGTCATTTTTATTTATTTGAACTGAATTTTAATCTTCCGTGGCAATACTTTCATATCATACGTGTTTATGATGTTATACTACAGATGTTTAATTCTATACTACTACGTTCTCTAAGTATAGTATCAATAGGAGCAGTTTTTGCTATTATATCAGGATTTCTCCATTAATATCCATTATTTAGAGGAAGCGCTGTATTCTACCCAAAAACTGGGCACCGAAACACAAATTTTGAGACTCCCTGAGTTCAAAACAAGCATATTTAAAGAAAAGGTGTCTTATGAGAGAGAGAGAGAGAGAGAGAGAGAGAGAGAGAGAGAGAGAGGGAGGGAGAGAGAGAGAGTGTGTGTCTTGAACAGCTTATCTGAAAAATGAAAATTTGATCAAATACCAAACTTAGTATTTAAGTTCGGTATCTCCCAAAAATGCGACATGAAGGTTTTCAAAACCCTCGTACTCGAACTTACCCTTTACGTGGAAAGATTTTTGAAAATTTTGATTTTCTGAAAGGTGGTTATAAAGATTTTTATTAAAATATTATAGCAGTAGGCAGTTCGACCTCAGATACCTTTTGTACCTGTGCCCTGAAAGGGCGCCCCCGGGAGGGAGGGACGAGGAGAGAGGGGACAGAGGGCAGCCAGACCACAGCAGCGCAGGCATGGCTGAGGTTAGGGTCTCACATTTTCCCAGATGTAAACTCCCCGACACCGCCGTGTTGTAATCACAGCAATGTTAGTAGCTAAAATTTGTTCTGTCTGCATCTGATGTATGTATAATAAGAGAAGTTTAAGTTTAATTTGCATAATTGTTTTACTTTTAGACATTAATTTAAAAGCAATTGTGATATTTGGGAAAGAGTTCCTTAAGATTCGAATCTTTAAACCTTTCAATTATAAATATAAGTATTGATTTTCCTAGATTATTTCTTCAAAAATAAGAGGCATTGTTGTCTATTCCTCAAAGTTTTTCCATAAAAATTATGAAGTAACTTATTCTATTTCTAAACAATACGTATACATTTTCAAAATTAAAATCATGACAATGAAACCATTTTAATCAGGAACAAAGACATCTTTAACATTATTTGTTAATATTTCAAGATAGCGCGCTAGAAATTTCAAACGGAAAGGATTAAAACTTCAACTTGTGAAGCAAAAGAAAACTCCTGACGAAAACAGAGCTTGGTAAAAACGGAGTGAAGCTGCAAGTTATACATCAACTAAATGGGATACCAATAATTTAAATCATGCTGAGGGACTGATTGAAGTAGAAGATACAAGCCGTTTCTCTTAATTAACAGAGTAAAAAGCTGACAATGAAGATTTTCATAAAAATTTCAATGATATTTTATCTTAAAACAATACATTAATTTTACGTTTAGCCTTAGGTTGTTTTTAAATTGATACCTAAATGTAAACATTAATTTAATTTTTACCTGATTTTTATCTTTTTTCCTTCTTCTTCTTCTTCTTCTTCTTCTTTTTTTTTTTTTTTTTTTTTTTTTTTGGAGAATTTATGCTTTACACGAAGCTGGCATTCCTGAGCCTACAAGCTTTATGCATAAGTTTCTACTTAGAGTAGGTGTGAAGCAGAAAGCTTCAGTTGTTTTTTGAGCACGGAGTTCTTAGCTGCTTCATATCCTTTCTGAAGTATCCTCGCTGAGTGGGGTTTTTTCCAGGGTTTCCTGAGTCGTCGTAACTGGCAAATGTCGGGGAACGCTTCCTTCCCAAATTTCCTTTCCCAATTAGCATTTCGTTACATGTATCACCAGTGTTCACCACCTGTGGCGCTGTATTCAGTAAAACGGGCATAAAACAGTACTAAAAATTGACACAATTCAGTGCATCACGCGCAACCCCACTTCGTTCCTCCAACTACGCCTCTGCAAATTAACGAGGGAGAGACAAGTTATCGTCCCCTTCGTTGATTATGTTCTTTAACGTACACAATATTTAATGAAAAACGACAACGCAAAAGCGTCTTGTCTCGATCCCCGACACATGTTATTTTTCCTGGCTCGACCCCCCATACCTATCCCCTGCTCCAATGATTAGCCAACACGCGGCTATTGTGAAAAATAAATTTCCATCGCAAATTTTGCATTTTGTCGATCGGTTCCTTTGTGCATAATTACGACCAATTAGCATGTATTAATCAGCAAGCGGAAGAATCAATTACATTTGTGTTAGAACTTGATTGACATTGTCGTTTGCCTATAGAGCTTGTTTAGCTGTGACCCCTAGAGCGATGGGAGGGGGTCTCTAGCGAATCATCCCCTGTAGTTTGTCAGCAACAGCAGCGTCCCTCGCGGCGATCACTGGCCTCGACTCCCATCTCTTTCTTTCCATAGGGTGTTCTAGCATCTACCTATTTATTTATTTTTATAAACGCAGTTTAATTATTTGGCTATTTTGTACGGCACAGTAATTTTCTCTCACCCCGATGCAATTTGCGCCTCCAAAGTTCTATTTTTGTATCTTCTTCTGCAGGTTCCCTTCTACTCATATTCCTACTGACATCATACATACATTTTTTCGTGATTTCTTTTTCTCCTTCTGCCTTTAGGAGTTCATTCTAGTTTCATCTTCGGGATTCTTTCCTGTCCCATCCTTTTTACATGTCCAAATCATTTAATTTTTATTAATTTTTGTACTACATATTTAAAGTAAGTAGACGAAGTATTGCAGTCTAGCCAATATCACAACAAGATGTTACCAGAAATGCATATTTTGAGACTTCCTGAATAATAAAAAAAAATTTTAGAAAAAGATCCGTGTGTGTACCTATGTATGTGTGTGTGCGTGTTTGCGCGCGTGAATGAGAAGAGCATAACTCAGAAAGGAAAAAAGGTGGCTGAATACCAAGTTTGGTATTTAACTTCAACATTTTCCAAGGGTGCAACACAAAGATTTTCAAAAAAATTTCCCAACCCAAACTAACCTTTTCTTGGAACGTTTTTAAAAAAATTGATATTCTCAAAACTGACCCTAAAAATTTTGATTAAATACCACAAGCAAAGATATTTTAATGAAAGACGAGAGAACTGTCTTGAATGTTCTGGGGATAGCCCCTGAAGCCCACTTCATTCTGGATGACATAACTGCTGAATCATAAGAGATAGGTTTCTATTTTCTAACACTTAATCTAATATTTTCTCATAATGGAAGTCGTTACTTATTTTTGCTACCTCCACCACGTACACAGTAGGCAGAGATAGTGTTTTATTCCACCCAAAAGGTCTATAATGAGATTTCACTGGAAATGCACAGGTTTTGACATCTCCTGAATATAAACACGTTTAGAAAAAGGTCTGTGTGCATGTGTCAATGTACAGTATAACTTAATAGAAATCGGTTAAATACTAAACTTGATATTAAGTCCTCCATCTTCCAATGATGCGACACAAAGATTTTGAATAAAATCCCACAACCTCAAACTATCCTTTACATGGAGTATTTTTCAAACATTTTGCTTTTTCAAGAATGACTAACGGCTTTGATTAAAATGCCGTATGTTTAATATATCTTTATCACAAATGAAACGTTGAGTTTTCTCTGAGTTCTTCTTCAGTCTGAATGACCTTAGCAGAGGTGGTAAACCGTAAGAGATAGACAAGATCTTGTTATATAAAAGGTTTATATCTCATTAAACTGCCACATTGATGTCAAATAGATTTATTTTGTGAAGTTAACTGTTTCCGAGTTATTCCTTGTTATATGTTTGAATTTTTCGATACTTATGCTTTTTTCAAATGACAAGTCGTGATTCATTTTCTTCTTCTGGTTATGGTAAGGGAAAGAAATTTCAAAGCCCTCACATAATGACCAGCTCTTAAAAAATGTTACTATCGCTTGAGCCTACTGAATTCCCCTATTCCGATTGTAGCTACAAGGGGAAAAGGGATTGGTGAACAAGCATTTATAAGAATAGTTCGCTCAACTATTTTTCGCTGAACAACGCGTAGAGAAAGTATGTTAGAGCCAATTTTGAGACAGAATTTTCGAGAAATGTTACATGTAAAGAGTAGTTTGGGAAGGGAGGATTTCTTTTTTAAAAAATCTTCCTGTTGCATCCTTAGAAGATGCAGAATTTAAATACCACGTTTGGTATTTAACCAGCTTTTCGTTTTTGTGTTATGGTGTTCACAAATAGTCCGATAGATGTGTGTGTGCGCACTCACACATACACACAGGCTGTCAAAACGTGTATCTCTTGTGAAATCTCGGTATTGAATTTGTGGATGGAATACAATACTTCCACTATACTACGTATGCAGTAGAGAAAGTAAAAATGCGTAATAAATAACAGTTTTTAAGAAATTCCTTTGGCATTGAGCAATTTAATCGTCTCAGTAGACGGATTACTTCTGAGGGCCTTGAGAAAACTTCATTAATACGAGAATTCCATGTTATTCGGTTTCCCAAATTATGCTGATATCTCAAACTATCTTAGTCATGTTCCAACAATGTCAGCATTCACATATTTTAAGCAATGATTATGTTAAAATAGTAATATTAATATAATAATGATAGTAATGACGGTTACAATGATTTCACTAATTTTAAAGTTGATAGCAGTTACATTTTGCATCTAAAACGGAAGGAACTTTTTTAATTAGAGTATTTGGAAATCATAGGAGAGAGGGGAAGGGGGGATGAAAGCAGTATCTCTTCCCCAAACCAACAGCTCATAAAATATTTATCAGCTTAATGTTGCTTTGTTATTCATTAATGCACACGTAAACAGAATTTGCATCAGACGAGGTATAGATATTACGCACAGGATTAAAATCGGCTACACTGCTTGAGGCGATCACAAAAGCGTATTAAAAACGCCTCTCTCCTCTTTTCTTTCTAACCATAGCCCGTAACTCTTAATTAGTTAATTGTGAATATCCAAACCTTTGATATGTTTCTGAAAACCTGTCAATATGATTATTATCTGTAAAGGTTCAAATCTGTAGAGTATTGTTCATCCTACTCACACGTTTAATAATATTTTTTCTTGTTTTTAAATTACTTTAGCTTCGATACTTGCAATCATTTCGACTGATATTGCTCAATTAGCTGATTTTAAACTTCGAAATTATCAATTATGTTTTGAAATTATCAAGAACAAGATTAAATTAATTTGGGAACATTTATTTAAAACTTATGACGAATATATTATTGTGAACAGCATTTAAGTCGTGATTAATTAATTTTCACGCACAGCATCGGCAAACATTTCTAAAATTTATAACCAATTTCGAAAAGATCCAGTGCGGAACGAAAATGCGAAGAAATCCTGAGGTACACACTACGGTCACCTGCATCATTTATGCCAACTTTATTAGGTCGCTAGTTGTCGACGGACCACAGCCTTACTCACTCACTCACTCACTCACTCACTCACTCACTCACTCACTCACTCACTCACTCACTCACTCACTCACTCACTCACTCACTCACTCACTCACTCACTCACTCACTCACTCACTCACTCACTCACTCACTCACTCACTCACTCACTCACTCACTCACTCACTCACTCACTCACTCACTCACTCACTCACTCACTCACTCACTCACTCACTCACTCACTCACTCACTCACTCACTCACTCACTCACTCACTCACTCACTCACTCACTCACTCACTCACTCACTCACTCACTCACTCACTCACTCACTCACTCACTCACTCACTCACTCACTCACTCACTCACTCACTCACTCACTCACTCACTCACTCACTCACTCATTCACTCATTTACTCATTCACTCACTCACTCACTCATTCACTCACTCACTCATTCACTCACTCACTCTCACTCTAACTCACCCATTCTAACTCACTGTCACTCACTCTATTAGGTCGCGTGGGCGACTTTGGCTGTATTGCTGTATTGTTCAAGAGACCGCTGACTATACTAAAACAAGCATTCAAAAGTGTTATTCTGTATTGCAAGTAGTTTCAGAGAAAAACGTACATAAATTCACATGCTTTAACAATAAATGTTATCATGTTTGTGATGGATGAAATAATTTTTACTTTCTCTACTGGTAAGTAGGGGAAGTATTGTATTCCACCCAAAAATTTGATGTCGAGATTTCACCGGAAATACATGTTTTTAGACCCCCTGAATCCAAAAAAAGCATTTTTAGAAAAAGGTCTCTGTGTGTGTGTGTGTGTGTGTGTGTGTGTGTGTGTGTCTGTGTGTGTGTCTGTGTGTCTATGTGTTTGTGTGTCTGTGGACAGCATAACTCAAAAACGAAAAGTTGGTTGAAAACCAAAGTTGATATTTAAGTTTAATATCTTTCAAGGATGCGCGACACGAAGATTTTGCAGAAAGTAGTCCCACCCTAAACTACCCTTTACATGGAAACTTTTTCGAAAATTTTGATTATCTTGAAAATGCTTTTAACGATTTTGATTAAAATGTCATATGACTGAGATATTTTTATGACAAATGAAATGCATATCTTACATTTTCTGGCTATAGCCGCTGTAGTCGTATTTACCCTGAACGACTTTTGCATAACTGGTAAACCGTTAGACATAAATCAAATTATACTGTACAAAAAATGTAGATCTTGCTAAAATACACAATTCATGTCTGAATAAATTTTCTTGTAGAGTGAACCATTTCGGAGATATTCCTTGTAATGTGAGTGAGTTTTGGAAAACTTAAAACTTTCGTAAAATGGAACATCGTTGTTAATTTTTTTATATGTTAAGTGTGCAAAGAGAACGGAATCTGAAAGCTTTAAAAGATTTGACTATCGCACAAAGCTTACTGTATTCTAATGTTCTCTTTGCAGCTACAAGGAAATAAGCAATAAGATAACTTGTGCAAATGTTTATCTCAACTAACACGAAGAAGATCTAGATATAAAAGTTTGTAAGAACGGTTAGTACAAAAGTAGAGAATGTCATGTGAGTGCAACACACCAGATTTTTACGGACTCAACCACATAAGCTATGAATGCACATAACCACCTGAAATAATTTTCATGTTTTATATAATAATTCATCAAAATTTCATGAAAAAACATTGAGAACTTTAAGAACAGATGTAATTTAACTCACTAAGGTGTAATTTCTGTCCATTCAGACTACCTTGTCCTCTTACGGAAACTAACATTTCATACAGCCAACCTTTAAGTGGGACATAAAATATTGTGACTATCCAGTTTTCACTTCAAGATATACTTTTCATTTGTCATAAAATATTCCATACTTGCCGTTATTGTTGCAATGCATCGTAACTTGACCCGCCTGCAATCTAGTTGCTATGAAAACAAAAGAAATCTCAGTACTTTAAAAATGATCAAAAGCACTAGTGCGGTATTTCAATACATTTATTTTGAAATATTGATTGTGATATTACAATTTGTACAATTATTGAATGCAATGTTTTTTGCTATTAATGGATCACACTCAGCTTTTCACGCCTCTTATATTTCATCATCACTGCACACATCGTCTAAAACTTTCTCCATAATCAGAATTAAACCCTCAGTCAAATTCGTTTTACACTTTTAACAAATGTAATATGGCGACATGACCGACAACATTTATTATTTCTCCTCCTAGCAACACATATAGGCGATGCACGTTCTAACATCTAACATTTATGTTCAATTATATTAATTAATATTTCAGCTAATATCTTAATTACTAAAATTCAGATTGATATGAATACACATAGTGCAAAAAATAGTATGCAATACGCATATAGTAAGCGCATAATGGAATCTCGGAAATTGAAAAAACTCGGCGCAAGCGTCTGGTTTTTTCAAACCTTTCCTGGTTTCGTATATAGTGTTTACCACATTAGTATCGCAATATACTATAATGTATGGCATTTTAATCAAAAGCATTGAACCATTCTGGAAAACACCAACATTTTCGAAAAATTGTGCATGTTAGTTCGTGGTGACCGAAGTAGATGCCTCGGTGATAACGTGTGAGACTCGCATTCGGGAGGTTGTTGGTTCGATTCCCGTGGTCTAACTTTCCTCACCCATACGTTTCTTCGTGGTTTCCCCGAGTCGCTAGGCGAATACAGGGAAAGATAATTACATCCCCCGAATTTCCCCTCCCTCCATTTCACCTCACTTCTCATTTCACTTCACCTCTCATCTGCTTGATTGTTTCATAGTTCTAAATGTCGGCGAGAGTTTCGACATGCATGGCTGATACTTGCTCTTAGTAAATCATCGTCCTCTAGATCGCGGAGGTGCCTGAGTCACGCGCCCCACAGGGGGTAGGGTAGCCGTGGTACGAACCACCGCCGGGGAATTCAAATCTGTAATCGTTAGGAAACTTGCCCTCTACTGTCGCCTCTCCTCAGATCCGACTATTCTTTGTAATCTCTGACCTCACACCTCCCTTTCGGGAGAGGGGGCGCCTCATCAAAACATAAGCACAAAATATTTTATTGGTCAAGGTGCTAAATCCCCCCTCCGAAACTTGTCTATCCTATCTAGTTTGTGGGGGGGGGGGGTGGAGATTCATGTCGCATCCTTGGAAGTTGGAGTGCTTAAATACAGTCTAGTATTGAACTGAATTTTCGTTTTTGGGTTATGCTGTTCAGACAGACAGGCAGACAGAAAGACAGACAGACAGACAGACAGACAGACAGACAGACACACAGAGAGAGACACATGAAAGTTTTCTAAACATGTTCATTTTTCTGTTCATGGGGGACTGAAAACACATATTTGTGTTGAAACTTCGACAGGGAATTTTTCCTTTCGAATGGCTGAGGCGTCCGCATGTGGGATGTGTGGTGGACACACTGTCGCAAGAGCGGGGTTTCTCCGGGTTCTCCGGTTTCCCCCGTCATCATTCCACCAATTGCTCCATCATCACTTTTCCTATCATCTTTTATCATTTCATATCAATCACTTCCTCGCTCTCATACCAGGCTTCGGATTCATCACCCATCCTGGTTCCTGCATGATCAACTCCGGTTACGAAGACCGCATTTACTGACCGGAAGGGCTCGGGGCGCTGACCACGTCACACTCTCCACCACTGGACCCTGCTCATGACGCCTGTAGTGGACAGAGGTGGAGGATTCAGCGGCCGGGCGGTAGGTTAAGGCTATACTCAAAGGGCCGTAGTGTCACAGGACAGACGTACATATTTTAAATAAATAAATAGAAATTAAAATGTTACATAATAATAGGTACATATAATGTTTCTAATACATGTTTTAACACACTTTGGGTAGGATCAATATACGACTTATATTGGGTTTTCTTTCTCATCATTCATATACTTAAGCTAGTTACCACGAGAAACTTTATAGTCCTAAAAGCATTGCAAGTTTGAAAAAGAATCAGAAGTTTGTATGACATAAAATCTTCTGTCCCTTATTGCCATATAAGCTATCATTTGTTTCGTCATTCCTAGCAACTTAAACACTAGTTTTAATCATAGTAATGAATTAAACGTATGAATCTATTGCTAATATATTTATATTTGATTTATGAAACTAGACTTCAAGTAATACTAGTTAACAAATATAAATTATTAACAATTACCTACTACCTAGATTTGTATCACTTAATGTGTTCTTTAATACGGCATAATATGCCCACAATGACGATGGTTTACATTTACTTATCTTTTCCTTTAAAATAATTTAATATTTGCAATCATTTCAGTTTATTTATATCCATTATCTTTAATTCCAGCGTCTGACCCCAGGCACTGGCTTGTAAGACCTGGGGAGTGTAAGTCCTACATAAGGGGAGGGCAATCAGGGAAAGAAGAAGAATCTCTGATTCCATTGTCCATTATTCCGTAATGATAATTTATATATTTAAAACAAATAATTACGTGCTCTTATCTACGTTTCAATAACCGAGTGACATGGCTCCTCGGTAACGTGTGAAGCTGGCATTCGGGAGATCGTGAGTTCGATCTCCGCTGCCGGCCTACCTGAGCCATAGGGTTTTCCCGGGTCGCCAGGCGATTACTTTCATCCCCCGAATTTCCTCTCCCTCCTTTTCGCTTCACTAATCATTTCACTCATCTTTTCATCCATTTGGTCTATTTCAGAGCAGAAAGTGTCAGCGGCTGTTCGGGTGCAGAATGATGAGGACGTAGTGCTCTGAGTAACTCCGTCCCCTGAAACAAAAGCCGGGCACCGGAGCGTGTCCACACTGGGACCCTCGAGCCACGGAGGGACCCCTACAGGCAGCACTGCGTGAATTGGCTGGTGCCAGGGAGTTTACAACTGGGAAAATATAGCGACTCCTACTCACTGCTGTGTCTGTTCTCATGTGGTCTGGGCGCTCTCTGTATCCTCTCGCCTCATCTCTCCCTTCCAGGGAGCCACTTCGGGGTACAGGTATGCCGCAGTCTTACTCCTGTTCCTATTACGTTTTAGTACCGGATTAAATGTTGTATACCACAAGGGATTAAAATAAATTAATCATTTCGTGAAAATTATCACCCTTGGAAGCCTCAGGTATTAAATTATTCACTCAATATTAAAATACAATTTTAATGTTTCATAGATACCATGAATAACTTAATTGTGTTCAATTATTATTATCGGGCCAGGAAAATAGAATGTGAGAGGGAGAATATTGAGAAATTCAGAGAGATTGATTTAGGAATCTACTTCTTTAATACAATAACGCGAGCATACGTGAACGTTCTGCTAATTAAAATAACACAGAGGTACAAATACATCTATAATATCGTGTTTGACTAACATTTCGTAGAGAAAAGGGTTTGTAAGTGATGGTGATGTTCTTTTCATCCATTTCGTGTATCTCGATATCAAAAGAAGTGGTAGGGCGCTGGTATATACATATGTAGGGGATACACCCCTTGTTGCCTGAGGAGTAGCGTTGTTTTGGCTGCAACTCTCTTCTCCCACGGCCACCATGATCAATAAGGGAGACAACAGACAGGTAAACGAAAATCAACAATGTTACTGAGGCCTCGTTACGAACAACATTGACACAAGTTGTCTTCCGCGATTGCATATAAACAGGCTAAGCCTCTATGTTTATTGGTAGGTACACCAATATTCTTACAAACGATTGCTCTTCTATTTCATGTTAATTGAGATAACATTTGTAAAAATATTTCACTGCATATTTCCTTATAGATACAATCAGAATAGGGGGCTATAGTAATGGTTAAGCGAGAGTCAAATCTTTTAAGTTTGATAGCTCCGTGATGGCTTTAAAATTCCGTTATCTTTCATGACCATTAATTATATATGTACGTTTGGAAAATTGAAACCAATGATGACTATCTCGGAAATGGTTAACTGAAAAAAAAAAAAAGGTAGAAAAAAGAAGCAAAACAAAACAAAAACAAAAATAGAGAATATGAACATGACATAAACACGATTGTGTGCTTTAACAAGGCCTACATTTTTGTGTAGTAACATTTTGTCTATCTCTTACGGTTTACCAGTGAGACCGAAATTATATGTATACAGAAAATTAGTCTTTTAAAATGAATAAAAAATTAAAGATTAATAATAATAATAATAATAATAATAATAATAATAATAATAATAATAATAATAATAATAATAATAATAATAATAATAATAATAATAATAATAATAATAATAATAATAATAACAATAACCCTGAGGAGCAAGGGCCTTTATAGGCCTTGGCTTACCATCCGGCTGCGCCCATCACAGGTGTCATGAGCGGGGTGCAGTACTGAAGGTGGGACGTGGTCCTCACCCCGGTCCATCTGAGTCTTCGCAACCAGGGCCGCTACTGCTCAATCAAGTAGCTCCTCAATTGGTTCCTCAGGGACCTAACGAAGCTGAGTGCACCCCACAGGGAGACCCCACGCCGGTACTCGCACCCCCCCCCCCACGCTTAGTAAGCAACAGCGTTATCACCACACTAAGGGGATGATCCTAGCTCAGCAACAGGTAAATAAATTAAAGTTAACAAATTGACAATGGCGTAGTGCTCGTTAAAACTTGTTTATTTAACACTTTCGCTTGTTTTCTTATGTCGTTTTGAACATTACCATCAGTACCATTTCATTACATGTTTCAGGAGTTTTCATTCCATTTGAGACAATGTACACAATAACCGAAATTTCTATAAACCATTTTTAATGAGCATGCTAAAGGTATCTTAATATAGAGTTATAAATTATGGCTGACAAAAAATTCAATGACGGATGGCAAAACACAACATCCAATCAGAGGCTTGCCAGCCTTGCGGTGTTGTATAGTCAAAAAACTATGAAATCACGCTGTAAAGCTGGTGATATAAACATCGTTTGCACCTACAAAATTTATTTACAAAATAGGAAGGAGAAAAGTAACGGTCAGCTATCAGCCGCCACTAAACTTTGTGTGTGCCATAGCTAATAGGTTAACGTGTAAATTTTGGATGCATTCGCCGCAGCATAGTACTATTCTAATTTTGTGCCAATTTCAGCCACATTACAAACAATTTTGTAAAAGTTTTTTTTAAACGCTTACGTTTTAAGATTTCAACTCGTTCTCTTGTAGTTTTGTTAGACTTTCCATGTAAACTGTCCTTAATTTGATAGAAATTTCAACTAAACGTGAAGTCTGCCTAGACATTTTTCCAAATACTTAACGTACAAACTCTCAATTCCCTACTTGCAGAGACGAACGCCTAGAGACAGATAAACAAACGAACACAAAAGGTTAGCTTTTGCTTCTTTCGCATGCATTTTAAAATACCTACAGATTTATTTTGCTCTCTGGCGTTGAGAAGCTGGTAAAATCATCATTGAAATAATTTAGAATATATTTTAACAATATGTTTGATATTTTATGCGCAGAACAGGCGACATTTAACCAGCAGCTTGTTTAGCTCAGTATCCATTCTGTTAACAAACACGGCTTCTCAGGGGAACGCGTAGTTGCAACTATTTCATCGCACTCTGTAATGCTGGGATAGAGTTTGTGTATGCTCACTAAATATAGGTGTGCTTGCTTTAGATGTTGTTTTAATCCGGATAATGCCCGACTACATCCTGCGGAGTACGGTTCATAAAACCCTCGGTTAGCCTCCTCACCTGGACAAATAGGTTCAGGTGACACAATATCCATCCATGGTCAAAGGTCAGAGAACATAGCGTTTTGCCCTTGAGCACCTTCTGTGGGTTCCTGGAATTTTTGATGGGTTAAGCATATCACTAAGGGTAGTATAATATAATGACAGTGCTGAATATTAATGCTGCTATTACATTTTTCCCAGCCGCGCTATCTAACTAATGAATTCATTACCTAAGTAACTAGCGTTTATTTTTACAACATGAACAGCGATTCTGCATGAATTACACAATGGAGATCTGCCTTATGATGCATGGCGGCACATTATATGGCCATTTACGCACAGAAACCAAAGAATATCAAATTAAATGCAAAAGGATTTCAGAAACGCTTGTTATAATTTCAGATCAATAATAAAGAATCTCTAGTGGGTATAGATTATACAACGAAACCTACTTAAATCTAGCAGGAGGAAAGAATGAAATTAAGGAACCACAGAAGCCTACAGGCCGGAGGCAGACAGCCACAGAGACGCGCGGAAGTCCCTAGCAGTTGCAGACTATGTAGAAGACTCTTCCCACTGCTAGAGTTGCCTCGTGAGGACCTCTCGACAAAGTACTGCAGGCATCGCCCGATCGAGCCTTGCTCTGTTCGCTGCTAGCTTAGAGCCTCAGCGCGGCCCTCGGGTTACGTCAGTGGCGTGCTTTATTGATAACACAACTAACGATACACCAGGTAAAATCAACCTCAAAGTGAACCAATATACATTTTTAGCATTACAAATTGCGTGTCTGTAATTATAGACATATTTATTCCAATTTGTCACAAATGTATCATACATAGTTCTGTATTGCACTTGCAGCAGAATACCTTGGCTATGTTTATCTACTTATGAATTTAATTATTTTACAGCTATAAATACAGCAAAGCGTAAAACAGAAACAGCTTTTCTACGTTTAACTGATAAACTCAAACGTAACAGAACAAAATTATTTCATAATATAAAAACCCAACACAGATAGAACACTTAAAGGTCTATCTGATGAGAAATTATGAGTACATAACTAAACTTTTGTAAATTATAAAATGCAAGAACATTAAGCTGTAACTTATATTCAATGTTTTATTTTTCGTTAGTTTTTTGTTCAGTAGCCTATGAATATTTGGAGAGATATTTCGTGCTGTCTTGATTCTAAGCACTGCATTAAGATTTTCATCAAGAACGCATATGCCTACATGCCTACATGCCAAACGTGAACCCCTACTGTTAACCACTGCTGTGACGTGACTGGTCCCTGCTCGGTAAGCAAGTTCTTGGCGCGGTCCACCGCTCTGAAGTAATGTACCTGTCGGTGTCTGCTCTAGTGTCTACGGGAAGCATCCATACCGTCTGTCTGGCACCGAAATACGCCTAGAAGCATAGAAGCACACCTGAAAGAGAAGAAGGAAACATAATAGAGGAGAAATTATGGGAAGGAAATCGTGGTGCGAGATGATGAGAACCACCTCAGCATCCACCGATCAGGGGAAGTCACGAAAAACCCAGGTCAGATTGTGGGGACGGCAGTATTCGAACCCGGTACTTTCTGATTGTGAGCCCCATACGTTACGGTGGAGCTATTTCTGTCGGTAAAGCACCCTTATATACCAAGGCAAGCAGCCTAGAGCTTCACTAGTAAAACGAAATGGTTGATCATGTCACCTGAGAGGGCGAAGAAGCTAAGGCAGGGACAAAGGTTGTGCCAAGATAGGGCAAACAGAATTGGTAATAAGTTTAATTTAGATTGAGACATATAATTTTAAACTAGGAATATGGATTGGATTGGATTTGGTTTATACTGTGTAGAAAGTATATACTAAGCAAAAGTATAATGTAAAATGATTACCTATGATAATATATGTTCAATAGCGAGTGGTATTAGCCCAGTATGCACTGAGCAAGGTGGCGCCCGCGCCGCGGCAATGTGTGCGACTCTAACTGCTGTTCTCGGCGCTAGGTGGCGTTGGGTGGTCGCAGTCCTCTCATAGGTCAGGGCACTTGTAGGATGGGAACTTCTCACAGCCGGAATGAAGATATCTCAGTTGTTAGGGACTTTAGCGCATCTCTGTGGCTCGTCTGCCAGTGACCCTGTGGCATCTTGTGTTTCCCTCACTTCACTCGCTCCTCGCACCATCCTCGTTCCTCTTGGGGTGTGTTAATCGCAATATATCTGTGTGGAGGTCGCAATGCATGAGGTGTATCCTGTGTATACCCTTTACCTTTACCCCGTGCGGGAAATATCCGACAAAAAGTGATTTTAGCTTATTCTTTCTTCTTTCGTTTCCTGTTTATCCTCCCCTTATGTAGGACTTACACCCCCTAAGACTTACAAGCCAGTGCCTAGGGTCAGACGCCTGTCGGGGAGCACAGGAACCTCTGGATCGGACAGTGTGAAGACCTGGAAGCAGGGGCTCAGCCAAGCACCAGGTATGATAGTGAGGAAGAGGATGATATGAAATACAGGCGAAATCGACGATTGGAAAGGTGATAATGGAGCAATTGGTAGAATGAGTGGCGGGGGAAACTGGAGCACCCGTAGAAAATCCATCCTGACGCCGCTTCATCCACCACGAATACCACATGCGGGTCCCTGGGTTAGAACCCGGGCCGCTTAGGTGGTAGGTGAGTGCTCTAACCGTTCGGCCACGGCGCCGCCTGGAGATTTTAGCTTATAAATGTTCTAAGTATTCTAAAATATTTTGCTGGAACATGTATCAACGCAACTTGTTGTTTGGGTAATATCTTTATCTATCTTTTTGTAGAAACCCTTTTACAGCATATTTTGATATAGGCACAAGATGGATGGAACCCAAGAATGTTTTTTTTTGTAGTCTTTGACGCCCGCTTTTACTACTACGGCACCGCAGGCGGTGACTGATAATACATGGAATGAAGATGGAGCACCGGTGGAATGAGATGGCGGGGGAAACCGGAGAACACGGAGGAAACCCGTCCCAGCGCTGCTTCGTCCACCACAAATCCCACATGCGGTTGCCTGGGATCGAACCCGGGCCGCCCCAAGAATGTGAAAAAGGCATTGAGGTACCGTATACTGCATATTATGTGTCACGTGTATGACATCACTAGAGGGTGGAAGATTGTACAACACGCCACAAGGTTAGTGCACCTGGGTTCCACTGTTGCTACTCTCGCATGTACACAGCTGCAGGCGTCTGCTAATGCACGCGTATATTTGACGGCTGCACTCTACTGGTTACGTTATTCATTCTCCGTGTCCAACTAACCCGTATTACATGTGACTGCTCGCGGTTTGGGCTCTAGGCATCACATACTGCTATTCTGACCATAGAATTGTCTGTTTCTGTTTCACTGAGAGTGATTGAGCAGTTGTGATGGAAGTGGTTACTATTGATAAGGTAAAGTTATGTGCGCTTCACAAGGTTACATGTCAAAAGCACAGAAAAACATTCGTTTTTTTAATAAAATGGATCTCACTGAGACAAAGGTTCAATAAATGTGCCGGAAGGTTAACAAGAGAGCATCGGAGCGCCAGTGCGGAGCACCCTATGAACCTACTTAAAGCGCACTTACAAGGCAACATATAGGGTTCAAGAAGAAAATTCATAAATCTTAAAAAATAATGACAAGGCTTATCAAGCTGATTTTAAACAAGCAAATATGATCGGTAATATATACTTTTTGAGTCGAAAGCCTGAAAAACTGTAATTAGAATTGGTATTTATAATAGAGGCACTTTTCAAAAGTATTATATTTACATTTACATTCAAGGTCAAGGTTACGTTTTAGTAAACAGCGGCAGTAAACCTAAAGGATGGTTCATAACCATCAGTAACGGTAACGAAAACTAGAACGAGATAGTTGTATTCAAATGGGAGTTTTCACAATCGACGGGAAGATTTTCCCGTCTTGGGAACGGGAAAGAAGACTTGGTCAGATTTTAAACTTCACGTTCCCGTTATCGGGCACGGTATGTTAGGTTCATTTTGTGCATATTGGAATTTTCACTGTGGAAACTACTCAAAACGGCCGTGTCATGAAACGCTAGGACAAATATCATGACTTCCCAATGCACAATTCCACCTCTACTTTCTATCGGTAATCTGATCGACAATATGCCTTGCCGTTCTCGTTGTCGGGCTGCTGTGAACCAAAATGTTGAGTGCTGCTTTGCTTCCTGTCACCATTGCCTTTCTGGTTACTGTTATCGGGTGATTGCGAAGCAGCCCTAAAGTAAATGAGACTGACTAATGGACGGACCCTTGGTAAGAAAATTTAGTGCAACTTTCTTACCAATGTTGGTATCACTGCCTATTGAGAATCCGTACATACATTAAACTTGTATCGATATATTGTGGGAAGGATCTGTGATTTTCGCAAGGCAAACGTAACACATCAGGGATTCATCTATCTGCGAGGAAGATTACTAGAGTAATATCTCCAACCTGTCTTTTGAGTTATGTTCTGTTTAACCGCACTGCGGGGCAGCTGAACATGTCTAGGGTGGGGCAAAATGACAACAGATTTTCGTATTGCAATTAATTCAACACAAATTTTAAAACATTTTAGATGTGAATCATATCTATGATTTGCATCATATTTACTGAAGTTAAGTTCAGTCCTGTTTTCATATGAAAATATAGAACCTGGTGTTGAAAATTAGATTCTTGAATCTCAGAATCAAGCTCTCTTGGAGAACTTTCAGGAGGTAACCCCAAATAATGGGGACACAACACAAGAAGGTCAGACTGAAGCTTCTACATCTTCGATAAGCTTGAACTACTAAGTCCTCTTCCAACAGCTTCCCTAGATATTAAATGTAAACCAGGAATCAAAATGAAATCCAGTGAATCTGATTATATAATAAGCTTGCAATTTATAAATTATCCAAAATCTAGGAAAACTGCCCGCGCTGAAAAGGAAAAGGTAGCCGCTGCGAAAACCCGGAAAATTAGAATAAGCTTGCCTTTATGAAGGAGAATATCTGCAAGAAATGTCAACAGTCTTTCAAGGAAGGGGAGAACTGAATGCAGTACCTCAATTCTGCATATCGGTACATCTTAACTCTGCAGAGACCAGAAATAATCGATATTTTGTGTGTCATAATTCTATGAGTGATGACAGGGACTAAAACTCATGGTGTCCATTTGCCCCATTCGCTGGGGAAAACGAACATTGTAACATGCTTCAATTATTTTTTCTTCTGCTCTTGCTTCTTATTTTAGAGGCTGAATTTTAAATTTGTTTAAATGAATGTTTGGTGCTTGTGTTAAGAATAATTTGTGGTTATACAGTAAATAGCATGACATTCATTTTGAGGAATGTCCTTAGGTTGTGTGCTTGCTCCATCTTTACCCTAAATTCACTCGTTTTTCTATTTTCACTACGGTTTATTTTTATATAGCTTCTAGAAATTATTATGTAAGCTCATTTTTCCGTTTACTTCATGTTAATTGACATAAACCTTTGTAAAATCAGTTCTATTACCCTTTTCTTTGTGGGTACAAGAGGAATATTCGAAAATAAATCTATAGTGAGATATTTTGAAGATGGTCATTAAATGCTTTTCACATAACATTTTCAGAAATAATTGAATAGCGACATCACTTTAAAAATGACAAAGCATTGAAAAACTCAAAATGTGGCTATTTTGGACATATTTGATGCCTGAAAGCTTGTTCAAAATAAACTGTGTGGTTTAAACTGTTTCGCATGTTTGTGAAGTACGTTTGTATCTACTTCTTATGGTTTATAAGTTATACAACATTATACACATTTACTTCCGACTGAAGAGGACTTCACAGCCTATTTGCAGATAATTCAACTTTATAAATTTTATTATATAAATGTTTTAAATATATTGAATTTTAATAAAAACACTATGGCCATTTTGAGAAAATAAAATAAAAAAAAAAAACAAAAAAAAACACGGATTATTTTTGCAAAGATATATTGGAGTGAAGAATTTCCTTAAAAGTATTTACATTTCTTTACAAGGTGCTGCACTTAGATATTAAGTTCGGCATTCAACCGAGTGTTCGTTTTTGTATTACGCTGTTTAAGACACCCAGAGAAAGAGAGAGTGAGCGAGAGAGAGGGTGAGAGAGAAAGAAATACACAATATATTTTTCTAAAACTGCTATTTTTGACTTAAAAGGCTCTCGAAACATGTATTTCCAGTGAAATCTCGACATCAATTTTAATGGGTAACACGGTACTTCCTCTGGTTTATGTAGATCGCTGGCCAAGAAAGTGATAAAAAGGAATAAATATTTTGAAGTTGTCCAAATTGACTATTACCTTTTCAATTTTATCCCTAAAATAACTGTAACTATATTAAATGAGTAAAGTAATCCCTAGTACAACAGCCAATACTTACCGCCCCGCCGCTGCGACCCCCATCTCTGCCCACTACAGGCGTCATGAGTGGGGTGCAGTACTGGAGGGTAGAAAGTGGTCAGCACTCCGAGCCCTTCCGACCTGTTATGTGGCCTTCGCAACCTGGGATCCGTACTTCTTTATTAAATATCTGCTCAATTGGGACCTCCCAGCGGGAGAATTACCCCACGCCCCACACGGGGTTCGAATCCGAGTCCGCGCCAGAGGCAGGCGCGCTACTACTGCGCTACGTAGGCGGTCCTGTAACTATATTACATAAATAAAATATACTTAAATCCTCAATTTTCTATCAATAATACGTGAAGTCCTCTTCATTCTGAAACACAATGTTATTTTGTATTACTTGTAAAGAATAAGAGAGAAAGAGAGGGAAAGGACATAGATCTGGTTGAAACACATGATTTATGTATATTAAATTCTTTTTGGTTAGTATCAACGATTTCCGAGATATTCGTTGTTCTTGGTCTGGAGTTCCAATAATTTTGATTTTTCTAAGTACTTACTCAGCATTCGTTTGCATCTCTGGATGTGATGCATAATCCACAATTTTAAATTTGTGACTATTATTCCAACTGTATGCCAACAACGAAATTTCAAATGATACTATTTCTGCAAACTTTATCTGAATTAACGTGTACTGTATAGGAAAATAAGTTTTTGTGAGCATAGTTCGCTGTTGAGATATGCAAATAAAAGATATCATGTAGGGAAATTCATGTGAATGTAAGAATTTTCATCTTCTAATGGAATACTTGGTTTACAGTTTTTCTATTTTCATTTGAAAATTGTGTTTTACAAGTGCCTTTAACTGCCTTTTGGTTTTCTTGGATGTTGTGTCCTAAATGAAATTCCTTTATCTCATATAAATTCACCATTGCTGTGTTTGATGAAGAGCTAGGAGTGTCATCCCAAAGGCTGAAAAGATGGAGTTAGGCCACTCTTGTACTTTATGTAAGGTATTCTTTATGAACACAACAAAACACCCATTTACCAATGCAAACATTCAACCAACGGTGACCGTGTTTATTTACCTTTGTGTTCCACCACAGTGTAAACGCTTCTGCTGCGAGGTCATACGACTGTAATTAAATAATAATAAATATGTATACATTTTATAACCCGAAGGAAGGGAGTGCTCGGATGCTTTGCAAGGTATAGTCGGTTTTGGAAAGCAGTTGTTTCCCAAACAGTACACAGCAAGAAAAACTGCTTTGATTATCTGGGTTTTTCCTTTAGAAAATGCACTAGCAACTTGAATGTCGGGGTAGGTATATCACATATTTGGGGTAAAATTTATGTTACATGCAACGGCTGAGGGTCGCATTAGAGAGGTCCTGGGTTCGATTCCCGCCATCCGCCCTCTTCGACCTTGGGATTTTCGTGGATTTTCCTGGAAGGTACGCCAATGTTGAGGTGATACTCATTTTGATGGTTTGTTTTAGATCGTTTCCCTTTCATTTCGTTTTCTTCTCAACTTTCAGGTGTGCTTCTATACTCCTTCCGAAATAAGAAACGCACTTGACGTAAACAAGCACCCGCAAGACATGCCTGCAGCGACTGTTTTCATTGGCCCCTGACCGCAATACACAGCCTGAGAAGCGAAAATAGATGTTCTCTTTTTGTTTATGTTATCAGTTTAAAATGCACTGATAGTTACGTTTAATAGTTTCATTGCAATATACAGAATTGTCACTGGTATTTCGAAATAGACACAAGTCCGTTAATTGAAACTGCGAAGATACTATCTAACAAATGCATATGCTCTGCAGTATTGCGCGGAGTAATAGAAAAGTGCATTTCTTAGGGCGCATCTAGTAGGAGTTTCGTGGTGTATGGCGGTGCTGGACAGGTGGCACGGATGTTTGCTCGAGTAGGCACTCCCCATAGACAATAGAGATACGCTTGGTCGACTGTTTGTTCATCTCCCTCGCTAGGCAGCTTCAGCAGTGGGACAGGTCTTCAAGCCTGGAAATGTTGGGACATTTAACGAACCACAAATATTCCTATAAACATTAGATGATTTTCTATTATAACAAAAATATGAAGGACCAGAGTTTCAAACATGCGACTTATTTCAACCACTCTTCTGATAAAAAACGTGAGTTGAGTAATATGTCTTTTTACTTTCTTTACTACGCATTTACAGTAGAGTAGGGATTGCGTTTCAACCAAAGGTTCTTCACAGAAAAACATATTTTGATACTCCCTGAATGCTACCCTCCCACCAAAATATGTATTTTTAGAAAAATGTCTGTGTATGTAGGGCTCATGGGCCTCTCTCTCTCTCTCTCTCTCTCTCTCTCTCTCTCTCTCTCTCTCTCTGTATCTGTCTGCTGTCTATGAACAACATAACTCAGAAACGAAAAGTCACTTTAATAGCAAACTAGGTATTTAAGTTCCGCATCCTCCAGTAATACGATACAAAGATTTTAAAAAGATCTTCGCATCACAAATTAGCCTCTACATGGAAAAATATTAGAACACTCTGTTTTTCTCAAAAATGGGCTACATGTTTTTATTAATTTACCATATGTTTAAGGTATTTTTAGGACAAATGAGATGTATATCTTGACCTATCTTCCATATGACCTAGTTGTCGACGGGCCCTTAAACACCACTCACTCACTCACTCACTCACTCACTCACTCATTCACTCACTCGCTCACTCACTCACTAGCTCACTCACTCACTCACTAGCTCAATCACTCACTCGCTCACTCACTCACTAGCTCACTCACTCACTCACCCCCTCACCTACTCACTCACTAGCTCACTCACTCACCTACTAGCTCCCTCACCCCCTCACCTACTCACTCACTAGCTCACTCACTCACTAGCTCACTCACTAGCTTACTCACTCACTCAGTCACTCACTCACTCACTCACTAGCTCACTCACTCACTAGCTCACTCACTCACTAGCTCACTCACTCACTAGCTCACTCACTAGCTCACTCACTCACTAGCTCACTCACTTACTAGCTCACTCACTCACTAGCTCACTCACTCACTAGCTCACTCACTCACTCACTCACCCACTCACCGATTCACTCACTCACTTAACCTTTCTGGAAATAGCCCCTGAAGTCCTCTTTATTCTGAAAGCCTTTTGCATAACTGGTAAAACGTAACAGATAGAGAGAATTTTAGTACATAAAAAATGTAGATTTCTTTAAAACACATCGTCTATGACAAAAAATTTTATTTTTCAGAGTGAACCGTTTCCGAAACATTACCTACTGTTGGTTTACATTTTCCAATATTTATATTTTTCTCACAGGGGAAGTCGTTATTCGTTTTCACCTCTCCTCAAACGAAGAGAAGTGTCACATAGCGACCATCTCTTAAAACATTCCACTTTTGTTTAAGCCTACTGTATTCCTTGTATATTTCTTTTAATTTTGTTTTCATTTGAATGGGCCTCTTTAATTTCCATGGTCAAACGAGGGCTTTGACTTGAGACTGAGCTGATGGTCCAACTTGTTGACTGTAGGTATTTCTTACATGCAAGGTTTTTACCAACTTTTACTATGACTAGGAATAGGAGAGATACGGAGGAGGTTGGGTACTGAAGCAAGACTTATTGTACCTATGCCCCCAAGGGGCCCCCGGGAGGAAGGATGAGGTGAGAGGAGACACCGGGCGGCCAGATCCAGATTAGCGGCACAGACATTGGCAGAGGTCCCTAAGGTTTCCCAAGTTTGACAACTCGAACTCTTTAGTTCTTCCAAGGGCAACTCAGGGGGACCTCCGCGCAGGGTCCAACACCCCAATATGTCGCCCCCCCCTACCCGGGTCCCACGGACAACGAGGGATGGAAACAGTTCCTGTGCGTATATCATCCCTGCCAAGCTGCACCTAACGCCTTCGCTGACACTTGCGACCCTGAAAGTACCAACGGGATGAACGATGAATGAAATGATCAATGAAACGAAATGGAAGGGCAGGAAATTCGGGGAACGTAATTATCCTTCCCAACGTTCACCTAATAACCCGGGGAAACGCCCGAAAAAACCCATAGGTCAGAAGGATCGACCATGGGAATCGAACCCACGACCTTCCGAATGCGAACCTCACACGTTACCGCGGAGACAGCTCGCTTGGTTTTAGTATGAAACACACTCGAATTCACCGTCACATTTATATGCGGACGATAAGGAATAATACTAGTTAAATAAAAATTCCTGTGCTCCAACAAAGATTTGAATCCCGTACCTCTAGATTGAGAATAGGGGAACGTGCCAAGAAATTTTGAGGGTGTTAAAGAAATTAATTATTTGGGCTTCTATTTTTAAGTCACTTCTTTTTTACCTAAAATGACCCTCCTCAGCCCAATATTGTTGTTAGTATAGAATCCAAATCAGCTCTTTTCTTTCCAAATAACCATGGCTAGAGAAGAAAACGTCACCCATTCAGTTCCTGGTTGAGCGCAAAATTATGGGCTTGTGTTAACGAATTACCACAACAAACGAGGATGTTTGCATATATTTTTATCAGTCTGTTTCATTGTTATTTCCTTTTTTCTCGCAAAGGGCGGGTCACACACGCAGGGGGTGAAAGGGGAAGGGGGGCAATAATTCTGAAGATGGTGACTACTTGCAGATAGGGTGTTCCTGGCAACTTCCCAACGTCCCTCTCTGTGATGAAACAAACCGCTAAAAGAAAAGCTTCTTGTTATGAAATCTCCCACATGCACTGTAACATTTATTATGCATACATTCCCTTCTTCCCCCCTCCCCCTCCATAGAGAAATTCTGCGGTTATGTAGATTTTTTCTTTGCATATACATTTTTTATCTTTTCAAGTTTATCCCCCTTGTTCTCATTTTTTTCGGTAGAATGAGCACCAGGGTATATGCGCACTCATTTCTTATGGAAAGCAATCTGACAATGTTCAAAGTTGTCTCCTGACAAAGTTAACCGAAACCTCTAACATGAGGCCAAAGAGATGAAAGTTTGAAAGCACGTCACTGTTGTAATTACGGAAGTTAAATGAACTCAAAGATGGGTAACTATGAGAAGACCGTTTTAGTAAAATTAAATCTGCTGTCTAATGAGGTCCAATCATTACCGCAAGATTGGTGCATTCTCTGCCTCTATATACACAGGACATCATCAGCAGAGGGTAGAAGTGGTTCTTTTTCGCCCATTCTACCTACTAGGTTAGGGGTTGCCAAACTTTTCTTAACTGGCGACACAATAACCATCAGAGAATAAGTCGCGGGCGAGGCCAAATAACTTTAAGATAGGTACAATACGAGACAATTAGACCTCTTTAAGAGACACAATTCCCTTCAATTAACTTTTTTAGCTTTAGCCATTTCCGATACATTCGTTATTTATTGCTTGAATTGTGTAATACTTTGTCTTTCATTTGAAACCCTGTCGACATTCATAATTTCTCAGTACTGCATGGAACGAGTACGACTTTTAAGCCCAGCCAGCGTACAGCGTCTAGGTCTGAAACATTTCATTACTGATATTCGCTGTATTTATAAGGAAATGTGAAGTGTACCTGTGTCTGAAAAGCTGATCTCGATTAAAATGTAGAGGAAAGCAAACTTTAGTAAGAATGATTTGTGCTTCCACCAATAAGCGACAGATGGTAGAGAAAGTCATGTGAATGTAACGTCTAATTTTTTCCATAAAGGGTAATTTAATGAGGAGCTTAAAGAGTTTCGATTTTGTACTAAGTAAGCACTGGCCCGAAGTTCCCTCCCACCATTAAGGAATGGAGATCATATGGAAACAATTGATCGAGTGTATATATGCATGAATCTTATGTGGTATGCAACTGTTATTGAATGCAAACTGGAGAGCTACCCTCTCAGGCCTAAGGGCAGTTATGTTAATTGGAATTGCATGCATGCTGCACTGGCTCCTGACATACACCCCCCAGGCTTGCATTTGCTCTTTTCTCGTCTCTTCCTCAAACCAGAGGAGCTGACAGTCACAAGCATTGATTGTTACGTCTGTAGAAAACGCTAATTCTATCGTATTACGTCATTATTTACCAAAACGGCATTCAAAGCGACGAATTAGATGGAGGACAGAGCAAAATAAGTGCACTAAAACAAATAGGTAATGCTTAATTGTGCTTTCGAGCTTTATGCTTGCATTTCCAACGTTTTCATCACCATCATCATCATCATCATCATCATCGTCGTCGTCGTCGTCGTCCTCGTCGTCATCACCATCATCGTGATAATCAAACTTTTCATGTCAACTGGAGTCTATAGAGTTATCTAACTAGGCTTATTATAATCAATAGGTTTCTAATACATCAGAAGCCGGAAAACCAAAATAATTGCAGCTATAGTCGTTCGGATTATCCGAAAAACATGTAATAAAGCATTATACCAGGTTAGTCAACCAGCCCTTTGTTTGTTGGAAGTTAGGCCACCTTAAACACGTAATTACGCTTTAAGTTAATTTTCTAATTTTCTTTCAAAACTACCTCTCAATGCTTAAGCCATTAGTAGGCTCTATGTGCTGTTTATAAGGAAGAGCTGCCAACATTTGAAAGAAAAACAGACCGAGAGAGCAAGCCAGAGATCGAAATCTGAAAAAACAATAGGCGATCGAATTCAATGACTATGATAAGAAAGCTGTTGAGAGCCCTAAACCGTAATTCGTAGCCGAGGGATTGAGGCTCCAAAGCCGCAAAGCGTAGCAAAGGAATACTTTTTATAAGAAGAGGAGTGAAGCAGTTGTGGCCTGGATGGAACGAATCTGTGAAGCTAAACTCCAATGACCCAGAATCGCGGGGAAAGTACTGGTTTCGAATAACGGGCACTACATAAATTGGTAACGAGTTGTAACGGGATTTCTCAATTATTAGAATGGTATTTATACTTGGAGTCTTTCCAATTTACAGCGTTTCTTGAACAAACAGCATATTTATCCCAAACGTTGGAGCTACGTATGCAACTGGAGTTTTACATAACACTTACCTTACCACGGCTTAGCATCAGTGGGAGAGCTTGACGAATGTTATTCATAAATCTTAGGCACGCTACGGATCGATATGTAATTTTCAGTGAAATACATGGCAAATGATAACCAAAATCCTGAACAACGATCAAACACAACTAACGATCGTTCAAGGTCTATATCACTGTTTAAACTTATAACAAATACTTTAATTGAAATTATCACCACTTAAAACAGTTTTAATGAAGAATTATATTTTTAACTTGATCTCTTCTTTACATCACAGTATATTATATTATGCCATGTTACAGAAACATACTTTAAATTCTCTTGATCTCCGTTAAATAAACTCTCCGTGGAAATAAACACATCGCTACTACTTATGGGTTGGTACTTTCTTCCGCACATGCGCAGTTGTAACAAAATACAGTACTTTGTTGACATTTAGCGACCTTTTTATATGTATAAGATCTTTAAAATGGGGGGGGGGGCATTCGTACAGGCTTTTTAGTTGGTCACATCTACTTTTTAAGATGTGCAACATAGATTTTTTCCTCTTTATAGCACTTTTCTTCTGTATTTACATAAGAAGTTTTACGTGCATGAAACCTTTACTTCATTTTCTTCACTTATTAACCTATTATTTGTCGTTTTAGATATTCGTCTGTGACCTGCAATCGGGAGGTCGCGGATTCAATCCCCATGGCCGACCTTCCTGACCCATGGGTCCTTTCGAGGTTTTCCCAGGTCGCCAGGAGAATGCTGGGAAGCATTTCCATATACTCCGAATTTCCTGTCCCTACATTTCGTTATATTAGTCATTTCATTTCACCCTTTATCCCGTTAGGTTTCTTTCAGGGTTGGAATAGTCGACGAGCGTCGCGGCAGCTGAACGGAAGGGGGAAAGAATGTACTGTGGAGATCTCGTCCCCCGGATTGGGAGGCGAGCCTACTGGTTTCCCATCCCTCATGGGATGGTATAAGCCCGAAGGGAGGAGGAGACCGAAACCCGCGCCCCTCTTGGGAATACGAACCCGTGGAAGAGGAACCGGGCTGAGTCAGCCTCCACCGGGGTGTTTCTAATTGGGAAAATGTATGGCACTTGCCACTTGCTCTGTCGTGACATCGTTCCGACCGCCCTTAGAATCTATTCGTCTCGTTTATCCTCCCGGGGTATGGCCCATTATGGATGGTCGAGGTGCTAAGTTGTCATAGAGTCATTATGCAGTATAGTACAACTAAAAAGCATACGACTCGTTTACTGCCGATTTTAAAAACTTTTACATTACAGTATACCTCTATAACCACGCAATTCAATAAGCGAATGTGATAACATAGTCTTCATATTAGTTCACTAATCAAAATTAGTTAAAAAGGAAATGGGAAAAAGTTGTAATTAGAGACGGGAGAGACAAATTAGATGCACGCCTATATTCGGAATGAGTGTTGTACAATCAGACACATACATTATTAAATAGCGCTTTATTTAAATTTTGACATAAACTACATCGCATGTCTTATATAATATACATGATAGCTTATGCCTTTTAAATAGTAATGTTAAGACGTCCAAAAATGACTAAGTTTTTTAAAAAGCGTATAATATACGCTGGAGGTGACAGTGGCTAGGCGCCTGACATGCAAGCTGTAAAGTGGAGACCAAATTGCGCCCTCAAGTAGTGCGCTAACCACCAGTAACTCGAGATTGTAGATGCGTCCTTTTTGTTATTGTCATTAAAGTATGGAAATCAATATCATAAAAATGTATTTTAAAGTACTCGGGTTTTTAACGAAATTATAATCAAAATACTTCTTTATTGTCTACATTTTGTAATAGAATAGGTGCAGTAACATAAAAAATACGCAGTAATTGTACGCAGCATTCTGCTTATTTATCTTGGATATATTGAATCTTCTTCTTCACTTCAAGGAGTAGACTTGTAGCCTGTTCCGACTTCACAACACCCATCTTTTCCTTGGTCTTCATATATCTCTTTTTCCTTTAGGTCTAGAATCTATTACCTATTTGTCTAACTATTCTTTCTGTTCCCATTCTTCCTCATGCTACCCGCACCTCGTTTTTCCTTCCTGTATTATTTCATTCATACTGTGTATGTTTAATTCCCTCCTTATTTCCGAATTATTTATTTGGTCTCTCACAGTACATCCTTTTATTTTCTTTAGGGGAACACTGAAGTGATCTTTTAGCCTGTTTGGTCAAAAGAAAATCGATTTTTGGATTTTTATTGCAAAAAATCTACTTTACTTTAAAGAGTGTATCTGCGAAGTTTTAATCCTCTATGAAGGGGGAACACATGTTTTGGACGCCATTTTTAAGGTGATGCACCTTTGCCTCTGCCTTTAATTTCAACTTTAAATTCATTTTCCTAGGAAACGATTCTTTGTTACTTCCTCAAATTCAATCTCCCACAAAAGTATACCTAGAGAGCTAAACTTTGTTTATAATATAGTTCAGAATATGGGTAATAAAATGCCCGTTTGGAACTTTGATATTGCATATACGTTTTTTTTTAAATAATTAATTTAATAATGCCCTGTTGTGATAGTTTTACACCTTGTGGTATTAAAACATTTCATGGGAAAAACTACTCTCTATATCAAAATGTCCTTGCTTTATTAAACAGGTGATAAGAGGCACAATTTTAAAAGGATCAACTGCGTTAAACATCTGTTTGAAGGAGACAGATTTTGATTATTCCCAATAAAAGTGATATAAATTAATTAATATACCACAAATATGATTAGCTATCGCAATAGAATTTGGTACACATATTTTTTTAGTTGCTAGTAACGCCTATAGGAGAATTTAAATCTCTAACTTCAATAATTTAGAAAATCACCTTTTCCACTTCGGTGTACCCTTAAGAATTTCATTTCTGCGGACTGTATCTTCTTTCATCTTTCCTAGTTATTGTCCATGTCTCACTTCTACATGTAAGCAATGATAATGTCATTTCTTTATAGAATTTTATCTTTGTATCTTTCCTGGTTTTGCTTGCTAATGTTCTATTTATCGTATCACATATTATTTGAAACGTATTTGGCTCAATGGAGATGACATTATCCTATTCATAACTCATATCTCATCCAAGTAAGTGAAAGTGATGTACCTGTTCTATTGCTTTCCCATCTAGTATTATTTTACAGGATATTGTGTATTTTCCTTTAAAGACCATAACTTGATTTTATTTTCTAATATTTTTAGGGTCTATACTGCGCTTTTTAAGTTCAAATAATGTACAGCAATTTGTAAATCATCTTCCGTCTTTTGCATAATTATTTGGTCATCGGCAAATACTAAAGTGTTTTAATACGTATTTTAGACGTCAATTTTATTCCTAAGTTAACTTCTTGCTTCCAATATCTAAAAATTTCGTCGATATATACGCTAGCGGGTGAAAGATTACACCCTTGTCTTACTCCTCTATTTATTGAGATATATTAAATAGTACCATAAATAGCTATAATATGCTTGTTTTGCAGTTTTGATGATATTCGCTGGTAAGGGAGACAGCACTCCAACAGCAGTGGAGAATGAATAACTGGTGTGGAATCTTGGGTGACCACCTCCTTGGGCCGGTTTTCTTTGAGGGACATCTAACTGGAGGACGCTATCTGGCATTTCTCCGTAATGAGCTGTCCTTATTACTAGAGAATGTGCTATTGCAGGAGCAAATGTCAGGTGGTTTCAGCACGATGGTGCTCCTCTACACAGGTCGATGATCGCCTGCAATAATCTAAACGTGGGATATCCTGGTCATTGGGTGGGAAGAAAAGAACCGGTCTCACCTAATCTACAATCTTCGCAAAAGTTAAAGCCATATGGAGGCGTGCCGTACTGCAGTCTCCAGCGAGTCCTAAGCTTGCCCCTCCTACCAGCGCTGCCGAATGTGGTACATGCATCTCACGCGCTGTTATGTACAAAACCTCTGCCAGTGCACGCACTACGCTTGGCAACAACGCTCCGCTAGAGCATTGACCAGCGTTCACATGCCTTTAACTTTTGCGAGCAGTATAACACCTCCTGACTTGCTCCTCTGGGGAATGCGTTTATGCAGAGGAGCTAGAAGACCCAGAAAGCCTTCCCAACAAGATACGAGAATCTGTAAATCCATTACACCCACCATGCTAAACCGAGTCAGAAGTTCTATTCAACAGCGTAGCTAGGTGTAAGTACATTAACCGAGACGGTCATAAGTTCGAGCACTTACTCCGTTAGAAGTGTCGTGTTCGGGGATTAGAACTGTGCTAAACAAAATCGGGCACTTCACGACCATACTAGTAGATCAACATGAGGCGATATTAACAACAAAATGCATTTCTATGCGCTGTGTCAAAGAACGAAAATTGTGAAACTATTATTATATATAATGTTATTTCCCATTGTCCTCGATATAATCTTTATATACAAAACTACACTCAACTTAACTGCGTAGCACAACAATCCGATGCCGGATCAAGGCGTACCGCCCGACTACTACGTCCCACACATCTCCTCACAACGGGCGTCATGAGGGGGTACATTACTAGAGGGTGGGATGTCGCTATCTGGGGCTGCTAATTCTCTCTCAAGTAGCTCCTCAATTGAGTCCTCAAGGACCTCACGAGGCTGAGTGTACCCCGAACTAGCTCTCCCAGTACGAGAAAATCCATACGCCGTTACCTGGTATCGAACCCGGTCTCCCGCTTGATAAGCAGCTGTGCTACCACCGCTCTAAGGGGATGACCATAATCTAGCCATGTTAAAACGCCGAGCCAGTCTTTGATACTTCCTACATGACATGTTGTATTTGGAAGGAGGGAGACGAGTAAATCGACTTTTGCACTGTCAAGCGGCGTTATCTTTAGTTACCACTAAATAATGTGCATAAGGAAGACCTAGTATGCATTCATAGGACGGAAGAAATTTAAGATATGTTACATAATAAAGAATACTCTTCAGTAAACATATCTAGTGCGATCATGTAGCGATGATGTAACACAAACTTTTTAAACTCCTAATTACACTGCAATATCATTTGTTCCTTGACATTATGAATTCTGACTGTCATCCCCTTTACACCTCTACGTTGTTTGCCTACTTCTCCCTAGCACCGTTTAGCGTTCGATGAGCTGATCACTTATTGCAGCGTTAGTGGCAGATAGGAGGCGCAAAAGAATATTGAGTGACTGCGGTGCCGGCTGGCATGTGCTTGGTTGCAGAAAGGGAGGAGGAGGTTCTCTCAACTTATCGAACTGCCTGGAACTCCTATCGGGACGCGGGCAGAAACCTCTGTAGATCCCTTTTCTGTGCTTCTAGTTTCAAGTAAACCGTCTGGTTAGTTCCGTGCGGATGATTGTTGGTACTGGGTTCGATGCAGGTTTGTTTTATTATTTCCTCAGTGCGTTCTTACAGCGGCAGTTGTTCTACTCTAGGAGGGGAGTGAAAGAGAGCTCTTAGCATGAGAAGTTTGACTCTCCAGTGAGCGACCGGAGGATAGAATGGAAGTGATAAGTACAGGGAAAACCAAATACTGACTAGATAACGGCAAGGTCAACATTCTTTTTGAGAAACATGCAAAGTACATATATAGAACCTGCAACAAAAATTAAACTGTTGCAAAATGTATCTTTAAAATAGCAAAATTCATAAAAGTAATTACACAATTACACCATTCATATCATACGGACAGAAAGTTTCACAGCGTTACTGCATATTGTATTTTATAAATTTAATAACGTAGACTTGGCTGCAGGTTCCCCTCATGAAGTTGTACAATATGGCTGAAACTTAGATTCAACTTTTTGTGAAACAAAAGCATTTAGTAACTATGTTCTAGAACGCTAAACTTAATTTTGTTCAAGTAGAATCTTCATGCTGGAACTTCAATAAAGGGCGTTGAATAATTAAATTCAATTAAAGATTTATGAGGAGAAAAGGACGCATTTTGTGGAATAATTGAAACTTATACCAATATAAAGAAAACGTTAGTTCATTGTTAGGCAGAAAGTTTCTTTATGCGGCTTGTTCTTTTAGATTTTGTTATGCAGCAATGGACTTCCCGCAGAAGGTTACTTTCTTTGCATGTACAATTGTTTCTTTGCTTTATTTCTCTAAAGGCTATGGTCTTCTTTTCCTCCTCTTTTTCCGGTGAACTGAAGATGCATACATTACATCTGCCTCTTCCTCTAACCCGCCACTCCCCTTGCTCTAGTACCATGATCATAAATTTGGCTCATAAATCGTACTCTCTATCTACTGTAACGGAAACAATATGACTGGTTAAAATATTTGCACTTCCTCTAGGAAAATGGAAGACAGAGAACGAATACATATTCTTTTTTGGCTAAGATTTCTTCTGTTTTCATTAGAATTGTCGACTGTGGAGAGGGGGAAGGAGGAGTCCGACTTTGCGTTGTTCAATAACAGGATATTACTTTGTATTTCAGTTTTCCTTTAGTCTTCCTTATCAAGTTATCGGCAGCTGTAAAAGCTAAAGAGACAAAGATGTAATGACATTGATATAAAATCTTTTATACAGAAAAAGTTGGAAAACGTAAATATTAAGTTATGCTATGACATGATATTCTCAATTTAATTTTTTAAAAAGTAAAAGCGCCTTTACGCTTAATAATAATACAACTATCATGAAGATACTTGCTCCAGTTTTGTTGGCAATTGTTTTAATAGCTGTAGGATGTTTTTGAAACAGAATAATTCTGGTTGAAAAAGGAGCAAATTAGGCTGATTAAGAATTTGTAAGGGAAAAAGGGTTGGAATAGATTTATTTGGCTACCAAAATTAATGTAATGGGATATTTTATAAGAAATAAGATTGAATGAAAGTGTGAAAAAACAAAACTAAGGATGATATGGTAAAACTCGGAGAAAGAAATTCTGTTTCATAGAACTGAAAGATTGTTTATATTAAGGAAAAGCTGGACATTTCAGTATCCAAAATAGTTCTGATCTGGAGAATCACGTGATTTTCTCCACTCATTCTTGTGGAAACTATTCTTAAAAATCCTTAAGTTAAGCGAGTTAAACATTAGAAGAAATGGTTTCGTTACATATTTCCTTGTAGACAAAGTGGGAGTGGGGGAAAACAGTTCCGATAGTCAAACCTTAATAAGAGGTGGTCACTTTTGGATGGCTCTAAAATTCCGTTCTATTTTCATGGCCATGGCATAAAAAGCAAGTAAGCACTTCCTATTTGAGAAAACTATAAGTATTGGAAAGTTAAAATCAATAACAAAGAATATATCGAAAATAGGTATCTCTACAAAACAATGTGTTTGACTTAAATTCTCTGCATTAACGGGATGTAGTTTTTGTTTAGTAGGATTTCTCTGTCTTACGGATTACCTGTCATACAAAAGTCAGAGCACTTAGAGACTATTCCCAGTAAATTCAAGATATACATTTCATTTGTCATAAAAATATGTTAAACACATTTTAATAAAAATCGTTTTGAGAAAACATTTTTGAAAAGTTTTTCGTGTAAAGGGTGAAGGTATTTTGTCGAAACCTTTTGTGTCGCAGCCTTGGAAGGTGGTAAACTGAAATTACAAGTTTGATATTTAACCCAATTTTTTATTTTGAGTTATGCTATTCACAGGCACAAACATAGAAACAAACACATATACCTTTTTTTATAAACATGCCTTTTTGATATGAGGCGTCTCAAAATACGTATGTCTCATGAAATCTCGGTATTAACCTTTTAGGTGGAATACAATACTTCCTCTACTTACTGAAGTAGAAGAGAAAGTAATACGTGTTAATTTATAGTACATTATGCGACGACAGGATAATGGCAGCAATTAAGATGCTAGTATATTTTATGAAACAAGTGGTAGCTAGCATATTGTCATTATACTCAAGTTTCATACGCTATTTCTGCTCGATCACGTGTCTAAGTTTAAAATATCCCTAACATATTTTTAATATTCTATGCTGCATGTTATTGTCACTGGTGTCCGACATTTTAATCGTGTATTTGTTATTCAATTGTACATACTAAACTAAACTAAACCCCGGCGCGACAGCCCACAAGGAGCCAAGGCCTACCGCCCAGCCGCTGCGTCCCCCACCTCTGCCCACTACAGGCGTCATTGGTGGGGTGCAGTATTGGAGGGTAGGACGTGGTCAGTGCCCCGAGCCCTCCCGGCCGGTTATGCGGTCTTCTAGACCTGGGGCCGCTACTTCTCTATCAAGTAGCTCCTCAATTGGTCCCCCCGGGACCTAACGAGGCTGAGTGAACCCCGTGCCAGACCTCCCAGAGGGGATAAAATCCCCATGCTGGTACCGGGGATCGAACCCGGGTCCTCCGCGCCAGAGGCAAGCGCGCTACCAACTGCGCTACGGAGGCGGGGATTCTATATTTGCGCCTTCAACTATTATTGCTATGTTGGTCCTGCACAAGGATACAGAGGGTAAATGTGCTAAAACTTTTAAAGAGAGCACTTTCAAAACGGAGAGGACAAATTGATTTATTAGAGTGCTTTTTACAATATTAACACTAATTATTAAATAAACAGAGTAGCATTATTTCATATTTTCGGGAATCGATGGTTTCGCTTTAAGCTGCACGGGAATATGCGCAGACAGCGGACCTTTTCATTAGTGGTTAGCAGTGTCGTTATGACCAGTTGCATCTTTGTTTGATAGATTAGCAGTGTATTTATGGACTGGTTTACCTTTGATTGGTAGATAGCAGTATCATTATAAAGAGGTGGATATAATGAGGCCCATTACAGTGCTATATAAACGCTACATTATGTCATGGTCGAGTATAAATATTATTAAGAACTATTAACAGGAGTAAAACTAAAGAGTTAATACTTAAAAGTGGTGTAATTATCGAAAGTTAAAGTTGAAAATATTATATAGCTTAACTCAGAAGTGTTTTGACATTTTATCGAAATATGTATTTAATTCCAAAAGTCCCATTGTATCGGTTAAGTAGTTTACTGTAAGATATTTCAACCTGATCACCCTCTGGGTCTAGGCATAGGCTCCCTCTGTCTTGTGTAGATTGGAACACAGCATTCAGCATAGCAGGCGTGATCACACTTGCTGCTCCAGAACTTCCCTTTCGTAATGGGACAGACTGTCGAGAATCTTTTTCGTAGACATTGGGGTTACTGAAAACCCAAGCGAAAAAGGCCAAGGTTATCAGGTCTTGAGAGAGGATTGCCCACATTCTTTGTGAGTCACGACCAATCCACCTACTGAGGAAGACACGAACCAGGTAGTTACTAGCAACCACTGCAAAATGATATGGTGTACCATCTTGGTGGAAAACAATGCTGTCTCTTCCAGCTGGGATTGCAAGAACAATTATTGTTTTAGCATGTCCAGGTTATTTCCCGTAACTGTTCGCTCTGCAAACATAAATGACCCATATATTTTTATCTTCGTAAACAAGATCTTGCCACTCTTGTACTGGGTGTGGCTGTTCGTCTGCCCATATCCCTTTACAGTTATGCCTGTTCACACATGCGTATGTGTAAAATATTGCTTTATTACTGAACATCACGCTATCCATCAGGGTTTCATTTTCAGCTTGTTCTAGCAACTCATAGTTTGTCGAGGTGCAAAATCTTAAGGGTTAAGCTTGTGCTTTATCTGAATGTGATAAAAGCGTTGCATCGGGGTATAGCGGTAGGTACGCCATACAGTGGTTTGTGCAACAGCACGCTCCTGATAGATGCGGAGGGATTCCGTGTAATTACATCCCGTATGGCTTGCACTGTGATGTAGCTGGCCTCCCACAACGCCTCGCACCCGCAATAGTGCCGGAGTTTTTCAACTTGTTCATCGATCTCTGATAGCTTGTCTCCTAGGACCTTGTTTCCTGAGTTTCCAATAGAAACCTTGCTGTACATGTATATGCATAGGTCATTCAACGCAGACGAGCTCAAGCGATCACTATTCTTCCTTCTATGGTTGACATGATTTTCAATTACCTATGAAAGAAAAGTATTCATTAGTGACGTCAAGAATATGTCAGGAGACTTATGAATCACTCTGTATGTGGAGCAATAAACCAATTTGAGACAATTGAAGCCGAAGACATTTTTAACAAAGAAAAGATAGAGTAGGTTCATGAGAATAATAACACTTAAGTAGATCAAGAAATAGTAAAATAAATGAATAAGGAAAATGTTTTAATGATATTAAAGATAACTAAAGTGATTCATATGTAATAACACTGATGGTTACTGAAAAATTAAATAGAAGAATAATAATTTAATGTACCAAATAAAATATTGCTGTATATGGACGTTAAACATATCTACTCAGGACGTCAGTAAATGAGAAGAGAAGTTAGAAGAACGAAACCGTGAAGGAGTTTTTGTTATTCCTGTTTCTTCTTCCTTGGGTATAGCTTGAAGTAGAATATCAAGTGTTAGAGGAATTTAGCTAAAATAGTCGTTCTCTGCACTTTCTCTGCCGCCTTCATATAATATTTTGGTCCACACAAACATTCAGTATTGAGTTTTGATAGGAAAGAGGCATTTGATCCATTAAACCCTCTCAGAAACATGTTTACAAAACATACTTTGCACGGATACATATCACAACTCAAAATCGAATGTCTACAATATTTCTCAGTTGAGTCAATCATTGTTTAAGTAAGTCAGTTTTAAGGTTGTCAAGTAATTGTCTTCACTCTAAACTACCTTAACTTGGAAAATGTTTGGTATCTTTTTTATTCTCTAAAATTACTGAAGAATTCTTCATTAAAATATGTTTGAAATATTAATCGAAAACTTAAAGGTAAGTATTTCCTTAACTGTTTGTGAGTAGACTGTGAAGTACTCTTCGTACTGATTGAATTTTGTATGATGCTGTATAACTGGGAAGTTATAGCAGACAAAAATGCTGCAGAGTTAGAATACAGCTAGTGCAATGTTATTATGCAAGTAATAGGCTTTTTCTCAAGCTCTGAGAACATATAGAACTCAACTATTTAAGAGAAGACCCATGTTCCATTCGCAATTGTGGGGATTCAATCAGGAAGTTTTAGGAAAATGGTTCCGTTGCTGATAAGAGGAAATCTGGAAGACCGAAGGTAATCAATGACGTCAGTGTGGCTGAGGCGCAAATAGTGAAATAAGTAGAAATAACTATTATTAAATAGATGTCCAGCAACTTCATGTTTGGAGAATTCTAAGAAAACATCTTAGTCTGTGTCCATATAAATTAAAATCAACGCTTGCACTCAAAATTGCCAAGTGGGAAATATATGATTTTGCTTTATTCGTGCTAACATATATTCAAAACAATAATGATTGGTTGGAGAACGTTTCTGGATAGCCGAAGCACACGTCTTTCTTAATGGTAGAGTTCAAATGCGAAATTGCAGAGTTTGGTCAGAAAATGGCCCTCAGACTTTAATTCAACAAGGTCTTCATGATTTTCTTACTGTATGGTGTGACCTCACTCCACAATTCATCCCTGACGTATATTTCTTCAAAGGAGACAATAATGAAGTAAACGGGAACAGTGCTACGTGTTGCAGAACTTCATAAACCCTAGAGAAATTAATCACAATATGGAAAATGTAATCTCCATACAAGATGGCACTCCGTCACTTATCTACACTCTGCTAAACAATTAATTTCACAGATCTTTGGTGATGTGTCATCAGTAGGTACTATCCAAATGTGGCCTCCACGATCTCTAGGGTCTCAACTCGGCCGTCTTTTGGTTGTGGTCTCACCATAAAGAACGAGTTTCCTCACATTCAATAACCCCACTACAACTGAAAGATGCCAACTCCCAAGAAGTTGACAATATTCTAAGTAATCTGCAAAAGGCTGTGCACGATGTCTCAAGAAGAATGATGTACAAGAGAACGGTAGTAAATTATTTTGTAAGTTACTGCCAAGAAATCCTGATAGATATTTTAATAAATTTAACATTACTGTTAAACAGAGAGGTTGCATTATGTTCTTGGTTCTGTTTTACGGTGTTACGAGTCTATTGATCTAAATAGATGTTATAATTATAAAGCGATTTTAAAAATCATAAGGCTCCAGATTTTCTTTTCTCAATATTACCTTATTGAATTCTAAAAGTTCTGTGCATATTGAAAAGTTTTCTTCATAAGTATTCGGGCTTCCAGCAAGTTAAATCGTCCTTTGTAATAAGGAGCATTAGAAGAAGCATATGAGGGAAACGTTCAGTCTTATCGAACTGTCGCAAGATTTCCTTAATAAAAGCCGGGACGGAAAGGCAGTAATCAGAAAGCTGAGCATCCGGTGTATAAGCCATGCCTTTTCTCGATATACCCTATTTAAGATTGGAGATATCATTTACAGAAGGCCGTTCTCTGATGCGGAACCTTGCCCTTCATTTACTGAACTTTACTTCAGAAATTTCTATGCTACTGAATACTCGCACACTTAACCGAGCGAGATGGTTCCGCTGAAAAGTGTGAGACTTGGAATCGAGAGGTTCCGGGTTTGCTTCCCGCCGACCACATATTCTGACCTTGGCTTTTCGGTAGGTGAATACTGGAGTGGTTTCTCATCTACACTATTTCCTTTCTAACATTTCCCTTTCATTTGATTCTCTTCTCATTTTTCAGGTGTGCTTCTAGATTTTGTGGTGTGTGACGGTGGTAAAAAGTTGTCACCAAAAGTTGCTTACTCTCAGGTACTTCGCTGGATACCATTTGATCAACGGGTCGTTTACCGCCCTCTCTGTACTGGGACGGGTTCTCGGGCTAGGAACTGTTTGAGACTCCCGCGCGTCTCTGTGTCATCTGTCTGCGGCCTGTAGCCTCCAAGGTTCATTCACAGCATACCTTCTTCCTGGAGCGAGGTGGTAGTGGTAACGGTGCGCGAGATGTCCCCATCCACTGTAAAACCTATACCTACGTGTTGCATTCACATGATTTTCTCTACCCCCTCTTCCACAAACAACTGTCATAAAGGTTTATTTTTCGGTCTAAATGTCAAACGAGATAAACGTGTGCTGAATAAAGTTTTATTCTACATATCTTTGTAGGTATAAAAGTGATACGGTAGCTTAAAGCGTTAGTGAAAGGTCACTTCGAAATTCCACTCTTTGGATGACCACGAAAAGCAAATAAAGGCTACTTAATACTTCAAAAACTATAACGTATTTGAAAATTAGAACCAAAGAAAACGAATATTTCGGAAATGATACTGCCACAAAAATTATTTCACATGAATAGTGTTTCAATGAGATATGCACATTTTTTGTGTGTGTGTAATAAGCTTTTTACCTCGGTGTTACGGTTTGTTAATAATTAAATAAAATTATACAAAGTGCATCCAGAATGAAGACAATTTCTCTAGGCTATTCGCAGAAAAATCACGATTTACATTTTATATGTCATGAAAATTTCTTGGACACGTGGTATTTTAATCAAAATTGCTAGAGCCATTTTTGAAAAAATTAACGTTTTTGAAAGCTGTTGCATGTAAAGGGTACTTTGGGACGGAGTATTTTCTTGGAAATCTTCCTGTGGCATCTTTGGAAGACGTTGAACTTAAGTAATAAGTTTGGTACTTAACTGCCTATTCATTTTGGGGCTATACTGTTCACCCCCACACTCACACACACAAACACACACACACACACACTCTCTCTCTCTCTCTCTCTCTCTCTCTCTCTCTCTCTCCCTCTCACACACATACGCGCGCTGAACTTTTTCTACTTTGTTCATTTTGGATTCAGGGAGTCTGAAAACGTGAATTTCTGGTGAAGTTTCGATGTGGAATTTTTGGGTGGAATGCAATACCTACCTTCTCTAGCCACTATGTACACTTGGTTCCATAGATGCCGTCCCTACAGCTTCAGTTGGCATTTTACCAATCTTCTCAGCGGGCGCATACATAGTAGGGACAGCTGTGTGTGAAGGGTTATACTTCTGTTGTTCTGCCCAGAAATGGTGTGCATTAGAGACCCTGGAACTAAGTTTTTAGGTGAAAATGACATTTTCTGACTTTAGAATTGTATCGTATGAATATTGCATAGACAGCTGTGAATAATTTTACCAAACATTTTTGACAATGCGCCGTTTTTAAAACCCAGCGACATGTTTAAGTCATCGTGCGCTCCCTTTTAACTCCACTTCCTGTTTCTGTGTGTATTTTTTCTCAGTTTTACATTTTTGCGTTAAAAAATATAAACATTTTAATCACATAAAATAACATCATTTCTTAACAAAGAACTAATCCCCAGTCTTCTGTTTTAAACACGTGTGACGTTTGAACGAAGTACGTTCACGCGAACACTTTATCATTAATAGTTCAGCTGGAGTGGTGTCGGACTGACGCTCCAAGGATTTTATCCATTGAAATCGTAACCTCTTACTTTGATTTAACTTTAAACTTCTACACTGAATTACACTCCCAAGTACTTTGATAAGACACAAAAACAATCCGGTGGAAACACACACAATAAACTTAATGGCTCGTGCCGTTTGAAAACAGTAGGAAAACTGAGGAGATTGAGGGAGATGTAGTGACAGGTAGGGATCAAGGTCAACGCTTTCTTTCTACCACTCAGCACCGTGTGACACACTACTAAATCCTTCTTAAACTCAACAGGTAGCATTTTGTACTACAGTACAGTACCTATTATCATAATTTATTGTACAATTTATGCAGGAACCGTACAATGAATCAAACAAAAAAATTAATTTTTGGCGTACATACTACAGTTACATTCTTGCTGTCATGGTTAAATTTTTTATCTATTGTGAACATTAAATAAAAAAATTTGATGTGTTGCACTCACATAGCTTTCTCTACTCTTGTACTAACCATTCTTAGAAACTCTTATTCCTACATCTTCTTCGTGTTAGTTGAGATAAACATTTGCAAAAATTATCTTATTGCTTATTTCTTTGTACGTGTAAGTAGAATATGAGACTACAGTAGGCTTTGAGCGATAGTCAAATCTTTTAAAGCTTTGAGATTCCGTTCTCTTTGCACGGTTAACATATAAAAAAATGAACAACGATGTTGCATTTGACGAAAGCTTAATTTTCCGAAACTAACACAAATGACAAGAAATATCTCCGAAATGGTTCACTCTACCAAAAATTTATTTGGACATAAATTATGTGTTTTACGAACATCTACATTTTTGTATAGTAAGATATGGCCTAGCTCTGACGGTTTACGAATTATTCAAAAAGTCACCCAGAGTAAACAGCATTACATAAGCTATAGCGAGAAAATTCAAAATATGCGTTTAATTTGTCATAAAAATATTTTAAACATGTCATTTTAATAAAAATCGTTAGAGCCATTTTCAAGAAAATCAAAAGTTTCGAAAAAATTTCTGTGTAAAGGGTAGTTTAGGGTGGAGGAATTCTCTTCAAAATCTTCGTGTCCTATCCTTTAAAAATGTTGCACTTAAATACCAACGTTGGTTTTTAACCAAATTTTCGTTTTTGGGTTATGTCCACACACACACATACACACACACACACACACACACACACACAAATACACACGAACTTTTTACTAAAAATGCTTTTTTCTGGGATTCAGAGGGCCTTATATCATACATTTCTGGTGAAATTTCGACATCGAATTTTTGGGTGGAATACAATACTTCCTCTACTTGCTAGGAGAGAAAGTAAAAAGTCACGGAGTTTCACACCTCAAAGCGTAGAGCAATGCATGCTAGTTCTCTTACTGTAAGGCGATCGGCTATTTTTGTTACTGTTGAGTGTAACGCTTCTCGCGGCCACCGTCGGTACTATGTGGCATGAAAAATCATAATCCTATTTAATGTTCTCCATTTGTGCTATTTCCAGTATTATTCCATCAGTATTAAATACTTAATAGCCAATTAATAATACCTAGTTACTTCCCGCCCACTCTGTGTAACAACTGTAGCTTCTG
>CM060964.1:310558127-310570627 GCA_030765045.1 Tenodera sinensis
AGTGCACTAAGGGAATCACTCAAAATCAGGCAGTCACCTAATTTACGACGGCGAACATACAAAACGGCTCGATAAATTGCATAAAGCTCTGCAGTAAAAATGGAGGTGCTATTTGGAAAACCGAATGTATATGGTTCGGTTCCATAAACATAAGCACAACCAACACCGTTGGAGCCCTTTGACCCATCGGTGTAAATATATCGACGGTCAGTGTAGCCTGACAAAAATTCTAAGAAACACGTGCGGATACTTAAAATAGGCATCGTGGACTTCTGGTGTATGGTCATCCCAAGATCTACATGGGGCGTACCAGATAGCCAAGGGGGGTAAAGTCTCTCGCCCTTGGCGAACATCATAGGCAGTTCCACTCCAAGCTTCACTAGGAGCTCTTGGAAACGGAACCCCGCAGGCTTTGGACTAAGGGTGCTATTTCTATATCGTTCTCTTAGCGTGGTGGTGAAAAAGAAGCGAACGTTGGGTGCTTAGGCATACATCTAAGTGCACAACCATAATTTGCCAAGAGAATCTCACGCCGATATTGCAGAGGAGGTTCTGCGGACTCGGCGTAAAGGCTCACCACTGGGCTTGTTGGAAAAGCTCCTGTTGCAATGCGGATGCCCCTATTATGGACCACGTCTAATCTTCTCAGCACAGATGGTCGTGCTGAGGAATAAACAATACACCCATAGTCTAGTTTGGATCGGACCAATGCCCGATATATTCGCAACAAAATTGTCCGATCCACACTTGACAAGAAGGTTGATATAGGTTTTTAAATGTCGGACTATTAATTTTGAAGAAGGGAATATCAGGAACTAAAAATGCATGACACAAGTCATAGGAAAATTCAGTAACCCTACTTTCTAAACACTCTACTAGTTGTTTTTGAACAGGTTCTTTTTTTTTTTTTTTTTTTTTTTTTTTCAAATTTTCTGATTAAATTCTCCTTATGCTTTGCTGGTTTATGTGCTGAACTGTTTGAAATCTTTTCTCACTTCCTACATTTTACTCACACGCTCCACAAAACAGTACCCTATTATCTGTAGATATTAAATCACTCGAGAACTCTTTCTGTAAATTAATTAATCTAGCACTCAAATTTGGTTTTATTTTTGGCATGTTAAAAAACATTTTATGTGCCTAATTTAATTTGGTGGGAACCAGTTCACAACACTGTTACCTTTGAAGACCACGACGCGGTGGGCAGGCAAGTGTTGCTATAATCGTGCTCCTCAAAAGTTGACCTGCACTTTATCTTTGTTAATATAAACCTCTCATATAACGCACTGATTATTCTCTACGCACATACATATAATGAAAGGATGTAAACAGGGGATTCACTTCATGACAACATGACTCAACATTAGTTCTCGCCACCTTGCGAGCTGTATCATGTGCAATACCACCAATATGAAAAATAATAAAAAACCATAAAAACCATTAAAATATGCAGTATAGGGGCTATAATATTGAAATATTATGCATTTATCAAAAATCAAGAAAATGTGCAGTTATATGCACCATAAAATCACGTCAAAATAACTGAAAATTCCATAATTCGTGCACATAATCTAAAAGCATACATTTTTAACCCCTATGAAAAAACATGCAAATGCATGAACTTCCTAGCCCTAATTATTATTATTATTATTATTATTATTATTATTATTATTATTATTATTATTATTATTATTATTATTATTATTATTATTATTATTATTATTATTATTATTATTATTATTATTATTATTATTATCATCATCATTATTATTACTATTATTATTATTACTACTATTACTATTACTATTACTATTATTATTACTATTACTATTATTATTATTATTATTATTATTATTATTATTATTATTATTATTATTATTATTATTATTATTATTATTATTATTATTATTATTATTATTATTATTATTATTATTATTATTATTATTATTATTGTCGTTGTTGTTGTTCTTATTATTATTTTTATTTTTATTATGTATACCTTTCTTACTGTTTATAACTCCTGGACACTAATCAACATTTAATACATTTATTTACATTGCAGTATGTACATAAACTAACGCATTCCAAGTAACAACAATCTTAGTTATTTTTCGGTAACGGTTCCTGTGTTTTTATCGTCTCTTGGTTTTTTTTTTCACTGCCTTGTAAATACTGCTAAATCACTCTCCTGCCTGTAACAATTTACGTTAACAGAAGATGAAAACTTCCATAAACTATACATGACAAAATCTACCATAACCTAATCTAAGAAGTCATGAACTGAATTCTGTCCCGATATCTGGTAGGAAATCTATCACTCTACCACTTCGTGTAGTCTTCACTAGTTCACTGTCCTGGGAGGTATTTTCCTGTTTCTGGTTGGCATGGTTCTTTTCGGAAATACGGAATGTCATAGAAGATAGGTTAGGAATCCTTACTGTATCTCATTCTCTCTTCATCCACTACTATAAAACAGGTTTGAGTCTATCAATGGAAACATTAACATCTTTGCCCTTGATTATGATGGTGAAATATTTGTCCTGTCTCTTTACCGGCTGTTTTCTCGCTGTCTTCTAAATACTGCCACGCCTTCTAATTGTGACGATTATGGTGGTGATGGTAACGATGGTGATGATGGTAACGATGGTGGTGATGGTAACGATGGTGTGGATTGTAACGATGGAGGTACTGGTGATGGTTATGGTGATGATAACGATGGTGGTGATGGTTACGATGGTGGCGATGGTGATGATGGTAACGATGGCGGTGATGGTAACGATGGCGGTGATGGTAACGATGGTGGTGATGGTAACGATGGTGTGGATTGTAACGATGGAGGTACTGGTGATGGTTATGGTGATGATAACGATGGTGGTGATGGTTACGATGGTGGCGATGGTGATGATGGTAACGATGGCGGTGATGGTAACGATGGCGGTGATGGTAACGATGGTGGTGATGGTAACGATGGAGGTACTGGTGATGGTTATGGTGATGATAACGATGGTGGTGATGGTAACGATGGCGGTGATGGTAACGATGGTGATGATGGTAACGATGGCGGTGATGGTGACAATGATGGTGCTGGTGATGGTTATGGTGATGATGGTAACGATGGTGGTGATGGTGCGGATGGTGGTGATGGTGATGGTAGCGAAGGTGGTGATGGTAATGGTTATAGTGGTGATGGTAACGATGGTGATGATGGTGCGGATGGTGATGATGGTGATGGTTATGGTGGTGATGGTAGCGAAGGTGGTGATGGTAATGGTTATAGTGGTGATGGTAACGATGGTGGTGATGGTAACGATGGTGGTGATGGTAACGATGGTGGTGATGGTGACGATGATGGTGCTGATGACGGTTATGGTGGTGATGGTAGCGAATGTGATGATGGTAATGGTTATAGTGGTGATGGTAACGATGGTGATGATGGTGCGGATGGTGGTGATGGTAGCGAAAGTGGTGATGGTAATGGTTATAGTGGTGATGGTGACGATGACGGTGCTGGTGATGGTTATGGTGATGATGGTAACAATGGTGGTGATGGTAGCGATGGTGGTGATGGTAGCGATGGTGGTGATGGTAACGATGGTGGTGATGGTGACGATGGAGGTACTGGTGATGGTTATGGTGATGATGGTAACGATGGTGGTGATGGTACCGATGGTGGTGATGGTAACGATGGTGGTGATGGTAGCGATGGTGATGATGGTAACGATGGTGGTGATGGTAGCGATGGTGGTGATGGTAGCGATGGTGGTGATGGTAATGATTATAGTGGTGATGGTAACGATGGTGATGATGGTGCGGATGGTGGTGATGGTGATGGTTATGGTGGTGATGGTAGCGAAGGTGGTGATGGTAATGGTTATAGTGGTGATGGTAACGATGGTGATGATGGTGCGGATGGTGGTGATGGTGATGGTTATGGTGGTGATGGTAGCGAAGGTGGTGATGGTAACGATGGTGATGATGGTGGCGATGGTGGTGATGGTAGCGATGGTGGTGATGGTAGCGATGGTGGTGATGGTAATGATTATAGTGGTGATGGTAACGATGGTGATGATGGTGCGGATGGTGGTGATGGTGATGTTTATGGTGGTGATGGTAGCGAAGGTGGTGATGGTAATGGTTATAGTGGTGATGGTAACGATGGTGATGATGGTAGCGATGGTGGTGATGGTAGCGATGGTGGTGATGGTAACGATGGTGGCGATGGTGGCGATGGTGACGATGGCGGTGATGGTGACAATGATGGTGCTGGTGATGGTTATGGTGATGATGGTAACGATGGTGGTGATGGTGCGGATGGTGGTGATGGTAATGGTAGCGAAGGTGGTGATGGTAATGGTTATAGTGGTGATGGTAACGATGGTGATGATGGTGCGGATGGTGGTGATGGTGATGGTTATGGTGGTGATGGTAGCGAAGGTGGTGATGGTAATGGTTATAGTGGTGATGGTAACGATGGTGATGATGGTGCGGATGGTGGTGATGGTGATGGTGGTGATGGTAGCGAAGGTGGTGATGGTAATGGTTATAGTGCTGATGGTAACGATGGTGATGATGGTGGCGATGGTGGTGATGGTAGCGATGGTGGTGATGGTAACGAAGGTGGTGATGGTAACGATGGAGGTGATGGTGCGGATGGTGGTGATGGTAGCGAAGGTGGTGATGGTAACGATGGTGGTGATGGTAACGATGGTGATGATGGTAGCGATGGTGATGATGGCAACGATGGTGGTGATGGTAGCGATGGTGATGATGGCAACGATGGTGGTGATGGTACCGATGGTGGTGATGGTGACGGTCATGGTGGTGATGGTAGCGAAGGTGGTGATGGTAATGGTTTTACTGGTGATGGTAACGATGGTGATGATGGTGCGGATGGTGGTGATGGTGATGGTTATGGTGGTGATGGTAGCGAAGGTGGTGATGGTAATGGTTATAGTGGTGATGGTAACGATGGTGATGATGGTAATGGTTATAGTGGTGATGGTAACGATGGTGATGATGGTAGCGATGGTGGTGATGGTAGCGATGGTGGTGATGGTAGCGATGGTGGTGATGGTAACGATGGTGGCGTTGGTGGCGATGGTGACGATGGTGGTACTGAAGATGGCTATGGTGGTGATGGTAACGACGGTGGTGATGGTAACGATGGTGGCGCTGGTGACGATGGTGGTACTGAAGATGGCTATGGTGGTGATGGTAACGATAGTGGTGATGGTAGCAATGGTGGTGATGGTAACGAAGGTGGTGATGGTAACGATGGAGGTACTGGTGATGGTTATGGTGATGATAACGATGGTGGTGATGGTAACGATGGTGGTGATGGTGGCGATGGTGGTGATGGTAGCGATGGTGGTGATGGTAGCAATGGTGGTGATGGTAACGAAGGTGGTGATGGTAACGATGGAGGTACTGGTGATGGTTATGGTGATGATAACGATGGTGGTGATGGTAACGATGGTGGTGATGGTGGCGATGGTGGTGATGGTAACGATGGTGGTGATGGTAACGATGGTGGTGATGGTAGCGATGGTGGTGATGGTAGCAATGGTGGTGATGGTAACGAAGGTGGTGATGGTAACGATGGAGGTACTGGTGATGGTTATGGTGATGATAACGATGGTGGTGATGGTAACGATGGTGGTGATGGTGGCGATGGTGGTGATGGTAACGATGGTGGTGATGGTAGCAATGGTGGTGATGGTAACGAAGGTGGTGATGGTAACGATGGAGGTACTGGTGATGGTTATGGTGATGATAACGATGGTGGTGATGGTAACGATGGTGGTGATGGTAACGATGGTGGTGATGGTAGCGATGGTGGTGATGGTAGCAATGGTGGTGATGGTAACGAAGGTGGTGATGGTAACGATGGAGGTACTGGTGATGGTTATGGTGATGATAACGATGGTGGTGATGGTAACGATGGTGGTGATGGTGGCGATGGTGGTGATGGTAACGATGGTGGTGATGGTAGCAATGGTGGTGATGGTAACGAAGGTGGTGATGGTAACGATGGAGGTACTGGTGATGGTTATGGTGATGATAACGATGGTGGTGATGGTAACGATGGTGGTGATGGTAGCGATGGTGATGATGGCAACGATGGTGGTGATGGTACCGATGGTGGTGATGGTGACGGTCATGGTGGTGATGGTAGCGAAGGTGGTGATGGTAATGGTTTTACTGGTGATGGTAACGATGGTGATGATGGTGCGGATGGTGGTGATGGTGATGGTTATGGTGGTGATGGTAGCGAAGGTGGTGATGGTAATGGTTATAGTGGTGATGGTAACGATGGTGATGATGGTAGCGATGGTGATGATGGTAGCGATGGTGGTGATGGTAACGATGGTGGCGTTGGTGGCGATGGTGACGATGGTGGTACTGAAGATGGCTATGGTGGTGATGGTAACGACGGTGGTGATGGTAGCAATGGTGATGGTAACGAAGGTGGTGATGGTAACGATGGTGGCGCTGGTGACGATGGTGGTACTGAAGATGGCTATGGTGCTGATGGTAACGATAGTGGTGATGGTACCGATGGTGGTGATGGTAACGATGGTGGTGATGGTACCGATGGTGGTGATGGTAGCGATGGTGGTTATGGTAATGGTTATAGTGGTGATGGTAACGATGGTGATGATGGTGCGGATGGTGGTGATGGTGACGGTTATGGTGGTGATGGTAGCGAAGGTGGTGATGGTAATGGTTATAGTGGTGATGGTAACGATGGTGATGATGGTGCGGATGGTGGTGATGGTGACGGTTATGGTGGTGATGGTAGCGAAGGTGGTGATGGTAATGGTTATAGTGGTGATGGTAACGATGGTGATGATGGTAGCGATGGTGGTGATGGTAGCGATGGTGGTGATGGTAGCGATGGTGGTGATGGTAACGATGGTGGCGATGGTGACGATGGTGGTACTGAAGATGGCTATGGCGGTGATGGTAACGATGGTGGTGATGGCAGCAATGGTGGTGATGGTAACGATGGTGGTGATGGTAACGATGGTGGCGATGGTGACGATGGTGGTACTGAAGATGGCTATGGTGCTGATGGTAACGGTGGTGGTGATAGTAGCGATGGTGGTGATGGTAACGATTGGTGATGGTAACGATGATGGCGATGGTGACGATGGTGGCACTGAAGATGGTTATGGTGGTGATGGTAACGATGGTGGTGATAGTAACGATGGTGATGATGGTAAGGATGGTGGCGGTAGTAATGATGGTGGCGATGGTAACGATGGCGGTGATGGTGACGATGGTGGTGATTGCAACGATGGTGGCGGCGATGGTGGTGGTGGTGGTGGTGTCGGCGATGGTGGTGGTGGTGGTGGTGGTGGCGGTGGTGGTGGTGGTGGTGGTGGTGGCGGTGGCGGTGGTGGTGGTGGCGATGGTGGTGGTGGTGGTGGTGGCGGCGATGGTGGTGGTGGTGGTGGTGGTGGTGGCGGTGGTGGTGGTGGTGGCGATGGTGGTGGTGGTGGTGGTGGTGGTGGTGGCGGCGATGGTGGTGGTGGTGGTGGTGGTGGTGGTGGTGGCGGCGATGGTGGTGGTGGTGGTGGCGGCGATGGTGGTGGTGGTGGTGGCGGTGGCGGTGGTGGTGGTGGCGGCGATGGTGGTGGTGGTGGTGGTGGCGGTGGCGGTGGTGGTGGCGGCGATGGTGGTGGTGGTGGTGGTGGTGGTGGTGGCGGTGGCGGTGGTGGTGGTGGTGGCGGCGGCGGCGGCGGCGGCGGTGGTGGTGGTGGTGGTGGGCTAGGTTAGATTAGGATAGTCTTAGAATGACTGTAAGTAGCGTTTCGCGTGTTACCATTAGAAGATAAAGAACTAATCAAAAGAATCGTTAAATGAAGTTAACATGTATAGCATACTGGAGCAGTGCACAACGACGGATACAATAGCTATTTGAACAACAAGGTTAAAACGTCTTCTAATGCCAGTTTAAGAAAGAGCGGAAGGGTGGAGAAGTAACATGAATAATGTGAGATAACGATGAAAGAATTTCTCTAAAGAGGTTTGTGGTTTATTTAGGTTAGTCATAGAAAGGGCGTATGCAATGCTCTAGAAGAGAACATAACTTTTCAAAAGGATGAAATTCGTTCGTGAATGGATAACAATCGCTAAAAAGGGTCTACATGCCCATTAAAAGTATCAAAACAAGTTAAAGACGTGAAAACATTGAAAAACCAAGACAAACAATTAAAAATTCGTAAAAGCCTCCAGAATACCGCAAAACAGCTAAACTAGCTACTAAAGTCCCAAATAGTATTAAAGTGTCGTGAATAGTATAGAAAATACTTAGGGTTCGCATGCCCGAGGATCTAAACCCTTCGAAGTACATATCTAAAGTTACTGAAAAGCATCTGCCAAAGAAAGCAAGTGGGTAAGCCTGAAACGGTATGGTGTGAAGGTTAGAAAAGGTTATAGAAGAATAGAATGCTTGAGTAAAATGGGAATGAGATAGGTTAGGTTAGGTTAATTTAGGCTGGTTTAGGTTAGGCTAGGTTAGGTTAGACGTGTAAAACTAAGGGGCTTAGGTTAGGTTAGGTTGTTTAGGTTGGACGTGTAGAACTAAGCAACTTACCTTAGGTTAAATTATTAAAGACCAGAGTAAAAAGAGTAGGAGCTGCGATAGGTTAGGTTAGGTTAGTTTAGGTTAAGTTGGCGAGGCGATGTGGAGTGGGGTGTCATTATGTGAGGATAGTATATTTAATCATCATAGAAAGCTGCTGCGTTAGGTAGCATACATCGATATAGTGAAGAACGTACTAAAATATCATGAACGTCTATAAAGACATACATGCGTCAGTCTACTCTCCTACCTAATAATCCTTAGGTTGAGTGTGGCGCCCATCTTGCTCATAAAAAGTGCGCCAGCTCTGTCCTAACCTCCCTACTCCTATCTATATAAATTATAAACTGAAACGGTAAACCTGTGGCAATTGTTCAATCTCAAATTAGTAATAATTCTTATTCACGTATATAATGGGCTATTTTGAAACAGCAAATATCACATTTAGAACTCTTGTTTGTGTGGGTGTGTGCACATATGTGTGTGTTAATGTTTCCATGTATTAGGAGCCAAACCGTCCGTTGTGCATCTTGGAACATGAAACACTTTAAATCCTACTTGTAAGGACACCGCATGGCATCTTGATGATGCACTGACTACAAGAGTTGAAATATTTCGCTTACTACTAACTATTAAGGCATATTTATGAAAAGTTGTCTGGACTGTACACTGAAAGCTTTATTCTGTGTTCCGTAGTAAAGTCTGCCTAAATGTTAGTACGTAATAAAAATTCGCATTATATAAATAAGTGATTCAGAGGATATTAGCTCAAAATTAATCAAAAAGTTTTATCCTCTGTCCCATAGTAAAATATGTATAAATATAAATAGTAATAAAAATTACATTGTACAAATAATTGGTATAAACTATATGAGCTCAAGAGTAATCACAATGCTTTATCCTGTGTCCCATAGTAAAATCTGCATAAATATAATTAGTCATAAAAATTACATTGTACAAATAATTGGTATAAAGTATATGAGCTCAACAGTAATCATACATACATACGTATATAATTGGCTATTGCGCACAAGCACGTGTGTCTGTTTGTGTTAATGTTCCCATCTATTAGGAGCCAAATAGTTCGTTATGAACCTTGACACATTTTAAGTCCCAGCTGTAAAAGAAACACAACGCAATCTTGATCATGCAGTGACTAAAAGAAAAATGTAGCGCTTAGTACCAAGTATGGAAGTATAGTTTGACAAAATCTGTTATTTACAACAGTTTTAGCATAAATCTTTTAGAATTTTTCGTATCAACACCGTTATAACTGCTGTTCATGTAATGTTTGATTTTCACTAATACCTTGTAGTACGGATAAGGTGAATGTTGATCTGATCCCGGGTATAGGACATCGCTCTCTCGTGACGTCAGTGCCGCGGTGGTCAACTCTCTTGATTGATGGTGAAGCTACATGTGATCAAACCACCGCGAGATGTTCAGGTAAGCATCACATCAACAAAGAGATTGATGTTTGTGACATCTTCTTTTGTAAGGATTTCGGTCGTCTGTGTCTTTGTTCTTCTGGATGGCCACTTCGTATCAGCAGCACCAGGATGCTTCCTCATAAACCAATCTAATGTTGTTGTAAAGGATTTGAATACAATATCTATACTTGCAGTGAAGCTGAATACTCAGCCTTATATGCTAGCATCTTCAGAATTTGCCATTATGTCGTCGGAGACAAACATAAAATAATTTTTTATCAAAACAGTTTGAAACTGTGTAACTTGGATCTAAATATAACAAAAGATGCAATGATTTGACATTCAGTTGTTAGTACAATAATGCTTTGCATCGCCTACGCAATGCGTTACGATCAGGCAAAGGGAACAGAGCATCCTCTATTCTTTGGGTGTAGGCCTTGTTACTCGGACAGTGACGTCAGATAAGGTCGTCGCATGTTGGTAAGGCTGTGACTGTTTGCTCTCTATGTCAGTGTATTCTAGATGCAATATAGGCCTGTAGGTTCCTGTATACACATTAACAAAGACCTTGTGATATCAAGACTATCGTATAACTATTGCTTGTTTTTTCTTACTACCACGCCTCAGGAAATAAGCAAAGTATTGATCTCAAGCAAATCTTTTACCACAAATATAAGTTTCGAGACTCCCCAAAACAAAAAAGGCATTCATAGTAAAAGGTCCATCTTGTGCATGTGTCTGGACAACACAACTAAAAACCCGATTTGTGCACTCACATGATATTCTTTCTTCATTTTAGTACAAATTATCTTTAAAATGCTTACTCTTCTATCTGCTTAGTGCTAACCGAGATAAACGCTTGTAGACATGGTCTTATTACATGTTTTTTTTTTATATTTATAATGAGAGTGGGAGAATACATGTCTTAAGCGATACTGAAATCCTTCAAGAGCACGTAAACAGTACGCAGAGATTGTATTGCATTTCACACAAAAATTACATAGACAGACTTCAAAGTAAATTGCAAGTTTTGTGGTCCTCTGTATCAAAGTGGAGCGTTTTTACATTGCCTACCACTCTCTCTCTCTCTCTCTCTCTCACTTTCTAGTGCGCGCGCGCGCACACACACGCACACACACACACACACACACACACACACACACACACACACACACACACCCACAGTACAAACACTGGCCTTTAGCAAGAAATGCTTTTTCGGAAATTCAAAACGTGTATTTCAGATGAAGTTTCTACATCACATTGTTAGTGGGTTATAATACTTCAGAGAAAGCACAATTGAACTTCAAATAGTATCTAGATCCTGATATTACCTAAATAAGCTTACCAGGGTTGGAAACATTCACATTATGGCATAATCGCATTTATAGAAAATGGAACACGTTATGAACCAGCCCTTCAAGTGTGTCATCATCACAATTTATGCTTGTAGGTCTATTCGGTCGCTGATATTAATACTCTAGATTAGCCAAGTCTTAGGTCTTCGTCCTGCTCAGTGTTTATTGTCAACTGGTTGGCTTACCTGAAATTGCACGGTTAGCTTTTTAAACTCGAATGAGAAATTGATAAATTTACTACGTTCTTTATGAAGTTATTGTTTAACGAGAGGGGTTTTATAGTTATCTCCCATTTACCCGTATGGTTGTAGTCCTCTACAGTCTCCAGTATTCGAAATAACAGATTAAATACCCCCGGTAATTATACAAAGGATGTGTAATATCGGCACAACGGCTGAGTCCCTTAACCTCTTCATAACAGTCTTCCAAACTCTGGACGTGCTGCAGAGCGTGTAAGTACTCATTGGTGGTGGAAGAATCATCCGTCGGAATAGGAAAGCTATTTATAGATGATTATAGTAGTTTAAATGATTAAGCTTCGTATCTTCGTATTGTTCCCGTAGTTATTTTATTAACATAAAAGACTACGTCACCTTCATATAGAGAAAATAACCTCCAAAATAACCTTCTTTAAAAGCACTGATATTGTGAGATCATCCGGAGAAATAATATCGGTTCTCTGTTTTATAATATTAGCAACTATTATGTCTCTTGATACAATCATTTAAAATATTCCAACAATAGACTTGATTATAACATAAATACGAAGTTCCTGAAACAAAGCCCTTTTACACGAGCAGGTTTGGTGTCGATAAAAGTCAATGCCTATGTACATGTATGGAATTAGAGTAAATGTTATTTGTATATTTTGACACTGTTTGGTTTATTATACGTCTGTAGTGTTTGGTAAACGACTTTAAAAAAACAGCAATTATAATAAAAAGGAATTACCATTACATTCACACGGTTTTCTCTACTCCCTTTTCTTTTAGGTAACACATTAATATGTATTTCTCCATTCGCTCTTGAATATACAAGACACAATTTTCTTTATTATTGAAATACAAATGCAACGTATTACATTCACAGAGGTTTCTTAACTCAATTTCCTTTCACGTAACA
>CM060964.1:310575627-310633127 GCA_030765045.1 Tenodera sinensis
GTCGAACTTCCGTGCGGAAACATCCCGTAAATTTGATGTTCCGTGGCTGACGTCACGTTGGTAGTAGGCTGAGTAACTTTTAGCAGTTTTTGAATTCGTTTGTAAAGTTTGTGTAGCAAAAAGTGTTTTTCAGTGTGTTTGTGATAATTCGTGTATGTGAGGCCATCACGAATGTAAATGTAGGAAATAGAGAATAAAGGAAATAAATGAAAAGAGAACAATGTATGAGAGGTAACTAAAATGCAACTTTGACAATTTTTTGGTATAATGGAATAGGTTCACTACAATCTGGTGATATTTGGATGGATGTTAGCTACCATTCATAACCGGTTTCTGCTCATCAAATAGGCATTTTTTACATGTACTGGGAAGGTGAGTTATATTCTATTTGTTACGTTGGTATCTTGTTTTTATTTTTGCAAGTGTTCAACCTTTTCACGCCGACAAATTTATCACTAACTGATGAACTGATTATAATATTAATTAAATTATACATTATTATATTAACTATATCATTTATATTAGATCAACTGAGTGGGGTAGCTCAGGTGTTACCGTCTGTGGCGCGCATTCTGGAGGTCATGTGTTCCATTACCCTGGCCGATCTTCCTGGCCCATGAGTTTTTTCAAGGGTTTCCCCTAGTAGCTAGGTGAATGTGGCAGTATTTACTATATCCCACAAATCTTCTTTCCTTCCATTTCGCCTCCATTTTAATTTCACTTAAGGGACACTGGGAGTGAAATTTGAAAGTTCCACATTTCTTGATAGATTTTTCTGAAGCTTTTACTGTGTTTGTATTTATGTGAGAACAGGCGGTACACCAAATTTCATTAAAATTGGATAATTCGTTTAGGATATATAAATTATTTTATGAATTTAATAGGCACATTTTCAAAATAGAACTCGCGTCTATTGACTTTTCAAAATTCATTTATATTGGCAGAACTGGTGCTCTAAAACATGGGTAACAATTGTATGAAGAGATATTTCAAATACGTTTGCTGATTATGCTGTACATATTTTTTTAATAACAAAGAAAATTTAATCTTAAAAATTATTGATTTTTTCATACAAAAAATGTTTTTGGAATTCATGCTAATGATAACATCAATATTGAAGCATAGTTTTATTTAACTGCTATTTTTGAATACTTTTGGAAGTTTTCATTGAATTTGAAGCAAAACTCAGGCGCGACCTTCTTTTGGAATGTGCAGAAATGTAGTTTTGAGAAAAACAGGCTTTTATATAGGAGCATCCTGTGTACCTTAAGGGAAAAGCACTATTTCAAAGGGCCGTAATGGCCACATGGAGTGGGGGATATGAAGACGCTAGCTGATCCAAATGCACAGGTGTTCCAGGAACATTTTAAGGTAAAAAAACAATTTTCGACTTTTTGACAATTTTGGCCAAAATTTCACTCCCAGTGTCCCTTAACCCTTCATCTGCGCGGTCCCTTCAGGGTTGATTTGCATCAATTGTCTGCATAGCAAGAAATTTACTCTTTGTGAACCTTCATCTACCGGAGGTGCAGTCTCCGGCTTTAAGCCCCGCGGAGGATGGGCTCCTGCCGGTTGTACTAGATGCCACCGGGAATTTTCGAACTGGAAATAGTAGGAAACATACCCTCTGCTATATTAGGGTTCCCATATCAACCTTCCTCTTTCTCCTTTCTCCTCAACCCTTCCTCCCGGAAGCCCTCCTCGGAGGGCACAGGTATAAAAGTGCCACAGGGCCTCAGTGCCCAAGTCCCCGTCCTTCACCGTACCTTACCTTGAATTAGATTATAAAGATAAAGATAGCCGTAGTTTCCCTTTGAAGGGCAAGGGCCTCGTACCTGCCGGTAGGGTGAGCTAATCCCTGTAAGCTGGCTTCTATAGAGCTGCGATTATATAATGTTTTTCTTTGGTTACGGCTTATATTATTTTATCCATATCTACTCACTTTTGTCATCATCAACCTTTGCACTTTGTTGTGGTCTTTGTACACTTCACTGGCTTTGAACTTACAAAACTACTCCCTCTAGTCTGAACACTCATTTTAGCTTGCGTCTGGTGAATGTCTTTCCAGTTTTCTCTGTCTCTTGATGGTGGTCCACTGGACACCAGCTACCTTACTCCTGGAGACAATGACATCATTGATGAATGCCTGAAATGAGGAAAAGAAGAATTAACTACGACGTTAAGCTTTTTAACAAGATATTCGAAACTGAAAAGATCCTGCAACAATGGCTTACAAGCACTATAATCCTTCATCACAGAAAAGGAAGCCGAGAAGATTTTAACATAGACCGACTAGCTTACTTCCAAGTATTAAAAGATATTCTTGAAGATATTGACAAATTGCCTCACCAAAACAATGGAGGAAAATCAACACCAGAGCAAGCAGGATTTCGCTCCCAATACAGTAAATAGACCATCTACAAACTAAATACTAGGTAATATAAGTGGCACAAGAGTTCAACCTAAAACTATTCATAGCATATATCGACTACAAAAAAGCATTTGACTCAGTAGAACATACTAGTGCCTTATGGGCATACATCCGAAGAGCATCAAACTATTAGGCAACATATACACAAACAGCAGCACCAGAGTGAGAACAGAGATGGAAGGGGGAGTCTTAAGGACAAGAAAAGGGGTCAGACAAGGGGATCCTCTCTCACCAAAACTCTAAGTTGGTCTTCGAGACGATATTCAGAGAACTAGATTGGAACAGCAAACGCTACGGTATAAATATCAGTGGTAGAAGACTATCCAATCTCAGATTCGCTGACGATATTGTACTATTTGCGAAATCGCCAAATGAACTCCAAAAACGCTAAATAAAGTGAGCGTAAAGAGCAAAGAAGCAGGCCTTGCAATAAGGCCGTCCAGGACCAAAATCATGACAAATCATACTGACACAGCAATCCAGTTGGAAGGAGCACCAATAGAGTGCAGGGAGCGGAGAAAGAAAGATTCAAAGAAGGATAAAACTTGTCTGGGGCATATTTTGGAGCCTTGAAATCTGTACTTCTGGAAAAATCTCTCAACACCAAAATACGATTTAAAATACTGCAGACCTGCGTCATTGTGGCTCTTACGGAAGCCAGACATGGACATTGAGAAAGGGACAAGCGAACAAAATCCAAGTGTGCCAACGTAAAATGGAGGGACTGGTATTGGGAAAAATCAGCGTATTAGATTATAGTTAAATTAATCAGGCTAATAATACAAGCATTTAATTGTTAATAATTTGATATTAGGTTAGTAGGCTATCAGGCTTTTATTACTAGGTTTTACCTTAGCAGTCAACTAAAATTTTAATTATTTTATCAATTTAATTCTTTGGTTTCGATAAGTATGCCAACATAATAAGTATTAAAATTTAACTATACGTTGGTTTTCATACTATTATGGTGCACTAATCCGCAATGTTTAATAACGTAGGCGTGTTATATAACTTATGTAATATTTATTTATGTCCATAGTACGCTTCAAAGGTTATAACACTTAAGGCTATAGATTATAGGTAGCTTAGTGCCTTCAAGTAGGCGTCCACAGAAAACATGACGCAAAGTGGGCGGAAAGAAATGCAGTCATGCCGTAACGAATAAAACTAACTAAACCCCTGCGCGACAGCCCATGAAGGACCACTGCGTCCCCACCTCTGCCCACTACAGGCGTCATTGGTGAGGTACAGTACTGGAGGGTGGGACGTGGTCAGCGCCCCGAGCCCTCCCGGCCAGTTATGCGGTCTTCTCGACCTGGATGCCGTAACGAATGCTGTATCGGAAATGAGTTTCAATGCTTTCTGCAAGACCAATAACCTCACATTATATAGACCAGTGGATCGGGCATTGCGGTATGAAGCAAAATGGATAGTCTACCTGACAGGTATTGTTCATTTCACGGCGCAGTTACGACCATGCAAAATACATCAGATAGTAAACTAAGTGATCAGTTTGAGGGAAAACTATTTGAAAAAGAGAAGAAACAACCTCTACACATCGAGGTGGACATATATCAAGGCGCCTTTTGTCAACGTATCTGCATTTATACTCTATCACCTGTATATATATGACGACTCGTAATTCTGGTGGAAGACCGAAACTGAGCGTCCTTTGTAAATAGGTTGTCTGGTAATGTCTCTGGCTATATAGCTAGTTACTCAAGTGAGACGTTTACCAATCTGTCAGCCATCTTTGTCTTTTAGTAACCTGAGTTAGGTTGCATCTCCTATGGGTATGGGAGGTATGGGAGGTATTTTATTGCTCCCAAAAGTTCGACGTCGATATTTTTCCGCAAATACATATTTTGAGGCCTCATGAATAAAATATAATTTTCTAAAAAGGTGTGGACGTGACTGTATGTCTGTGTGTGTGAAAACAGCATAATCCAAAACGAAAGATTCGATAAATTTCATACCCTTGGTATTTAGGTTCAGCATTTTTCTAAGATGCGGCACGAAGATGTTCCAGAAAATCCACCCAGCGCAAAGTGTTCGATTTCCTCAAAAATAACCACTGTGATTAAAATGCTATATCTTTAAGATATTTCCACAAAAAATAAAATACATAGCTATCTTGTATTTCTGTTAACTCTTCTTCATTAGAGAACAATTTTCTACAATTTTGTGTAACTGGTAAACCATAAGAGACAAAACAAGTTTGTGTGGTATTAAGCATGTCCGAGATATACGTTTTTGTTGGTTTGAATTGTTCAATACAATCAACTTTTAAAGTGCTGTGACTATTCAGTTGTTTCTCGCGATGCAATGGTAACTCTGGAATTTGTAGTCAAACATATAGTCACCCGATTGTTATGCATTTTACTTTCTGGCTGTGTTTAACGCCCGCTTTTACTATTACGGCATCGCAGGCGGTGACACTGATGATATATGGAATGAAGATGGAGCACCGGCGGAATGAGATGGCGGGGGAAAGCGGAGAACCGCCTTGTCCACCGCGAATCTCACATGCTGTCACCTGGGATCAAACCTGGACTATTTTGGTGAGAGGCGAATGGTCTAACCACTCGGCCACGACGCGGTCAAGCATAGGACTATCAATGTGATTTCTTCTATCTCCTTGTACCTTTAACGGAATCTGTAATGAGTATTTCTACAAAGCTTTGTCTAAATTATTATGAAATATATGGAAGGATATAGGTGCTTTAGTAAGAGTAGTTTGTAGACATATAAAAATAAACAGTTCTGGGCAGAGAAAGTCATGCAAATGTAACGCATTGAATATTTTTATATGGATTAATCCTGATATTTCAGCTTAGCACTGTATAATCTCCTTTATTTTAAATTTATACGCAGCATTTCTTCCTCTGAGCTGCAGTCATAACACGTGTTTCACCGATCTGATTATCACGGTAACATTCGTTAATCTGAAAGCCGTTCGGAACTTGCGGATAAGCGAATGCAGTTTATTAGTCGTAATCCAATAAAGTGAACAATACAATCAGTAGCGCATTTGCCCGCACAAAATTGACGCATAACGTTTACGTGGACAGGCCATACTTTTCCCACTTGCCATTTCTCATTTGCCATCTCTCCAGTACAAGCTAATACATTCACGGACATTTTTGCTGTTGCTTGTCATTAACATCGCGTTATTTACCTGATTAGTAATTAGGTGCAGACGGGCGTAATGAGGTAGTATGGCATATGTATTGTCCTGGGAGCCGAACACACAACATGCCCCAGAGAATTAACGATATTATAATGTTAGAATAATCCGGATCCTGCAATCTCTAGCCTCTTGAGTACCAACATCTGCCTGTTCAATTTGGACACTAAATAAATTAATACTAGTTGACTGATACGGATATATCGCACAATCTTTATACTACTTAATGCATAAATACTGGCCTTGGCTTTCTGAGGCAATAATACGGAATATACAGAGTGCGCCACTGGAACCTGACGGTTTCTTTTGAGACTTATGAGTTCACATAGCCGGTAACATTGAATCCAAAAAGGACTTTTTGGAAAAATATCTCTATGTGTGTGTCTGTGAACAACATAGCTCAAAACGAAAAGTCGGTTAGATACCAAACACGGTATTTAAGCTCAGCAAGATCCAATGATGCGACATGAAGATTTTCAAAAAAGATCCACCAACCCAGACTCCCTTTACATGGACAATTTTTCGAGAACTGTGATTTTTTTCAAAGATAGCTCTAATCATTTTGATTAAAAAAGTGCATGTTTGAAATATTTTCATGACAGATAAAACACATATCTTGAATTTTGTGGGAATAGTCTCTGAAGTCATCTACATTATGGATGATCTTTATGTAACTGCTAAATCGAAAACAGATAGACAAAATATTACTAAACAAATCTGTAGCTCTCGTTAAAGCACACAACTTATGTCAAATACACATTCTTTGTAGACTGAACCATATCGGAGATGCTTGTTGTTTGTCTGAATTTTGCAATACTTACACTTTGTGATGGAATTAGGAATTTCTAGGCAAGCATACAGCGACCGGTTTTTAATACTTGACTACCGCTTCTGCATTCCCCTGACACCTACAACCAGACGTGTAAGAAACCTAGTTCTCTAAATGTTTATCTTGATTAAAACGAAGTAGATGGAAAAACAAGCTTTGGTAAGAAGAATTTTTAGGGGCTATATAAAAATAAATAATAATGGATATAGCAAGTAATTTGAATATAAACACATTACATTACATTTTTAGTGTGACATTTTATTGACAATGGTAGAATGTACTTCTAAACTAGCGATTTGTTAGCAGCAGCATTTAAAGAACGTATATGAATACCTGGCCTTTGTTGGTTAACGCATAGATAGATCTTAGAAGACTAAGAGCTTCTCAATTAAGTTTAAATTATTAACACGTGTCAGAAATAAATGGGAATATATTATTTCGCATACGTATATATAGGTTATACAACCTCGTGCACTGTGACTTATTGGCTACCACCCTCCATAAGGAAAGGATGAAATGAAGGAACCACAGGAGACTACAGATAGACCACAGAGACGCACGAAAGTCCCTAAAAGCTCCAGACTCGAAGACCCGTCCCACTGCTGAAGTTGCCTACAGAGGACGATGAACGACCAATCAACCAAGCAGACTTCTGTGTCCTTGCTGAGTACTGTTTCTGTAGCGGAAGCATCCACGTCACCTGTTCGACATCTCCATACGCCATGAAGCCATGACGTACACCTGAAACACGAGAAGAAAACGGAATGAAAGGAAAATGTGGAAAGGAAATCATGGTGATGGATCATTTCCGGTCTCTAAACACTTAACATGGTGCCAGTTTGCAGAATTGAGTTCTTCCCTTCCTTGTAACACTATTGGTATTCCTTGCAGGTAATCTCTTTCTAAAAGGCAAGCTTCTTCTAACTTTTGGGCTTTCGCTGCTGCTGCCTCCTCCTTTTCAGCGCGAGCAGTTTTTCTAAGGTTTAAATCATTTATAAATCTAGGCTTGCTGTACAATCAGACCTGCTGGATTTAGTTGTCATTTCTGGTTTACTTTTAATATTCAGGGAAGTTGTTAAAGGAGAACTTATCTGTTCGAAGCTTGTCGAGGGTGTAAAAGATTGAGTCTGATCTTCTTGTATAGTCGTGTTCCCATTTTATCTGGGAGTGCCTAGTGAAGATTCTCTAAGGAAGCCCTATTCTGAGATTTATGAATCTAATGTTTTACATCAGATTCTCTATTTTCACGTGACAATGAACACGGAACTGAAGTTGACTTAAATATAATGCAAATCATTAACTTTCATATGATTCACATCTATAAATGTATTACACACACACTCACACACATACACACACATTGCACTATTTATACTATGTACACTAATTTAGACTTTGTACATTTTCCGCTGTTTTTACTGTGCGGCAGCGTGCAACTTGTGGGTCTCAGTTTGATTATGGCGGCGGCCTCTGCAGCAGTTTATTGTGACCTAGGGCCAGGGTGGATGGGCGCGCAGAGTTGGCGAACCGTTCTATAAAATTTTGATTCTCGCTTGTTTGCGGCGTTTCTGCTCACCTTTGCCAATATTGGATATTGCGGGGCTCTGGTATCTCTTAATGCGCGCCCATTTGGAGGAGCCTCTTCTCAACACTGGCTCTTGGATACTTGGTAGGTTGGTTTCTTGGTGTAAGATACGGTTGGAGGTGCGGAAGGGAGCGAAAAGGATTTTACGTAGGGAAAGGTTTTAGATACTTTAGATTTGCTTAATGGTGGTGGCGGAGGCGCCCACACACGATTTTTACATAGTAAGCTTTTATTTTTAGTTCATCTGTTTGCTGCGGAAGATGGGGCGCATAATTTTAATTGCTACCTGTCTTTATTGGCGGTAGCTTTTAGATGCGTGGACCAGGGCATTGTGCGGTTCATGGTGACGCCTAGGTATTTGACTTGCTGACAACAGTGCAATATTTGACTACCGACCGTCAGATCCATATCCAAAGTGTGATGCCGCTTTGAAAAATGGATGAGCTGGCATTTGTTCGGGTTAATTTTGATTTTACAATTATGGAGCCATCAGAGGAAGCGGTCTACACAGATCTGCATTTCTGCAAGGCTGAAATGATTTTTGTAGTGATTGTAAATTGTGTCGTCGGTCCTTCTGCCCTACAGTATGGTCAAACAAAAGACAGGCTGGAGACAATCAGTCCAGTATACTTCGTGACCGATGAATGGATCCCTGATGTCACCATATGTGTATCTAGAACAATGTTTTACACCTTCGTTTTCCATAAAAACCTTTAGGGCAATGCAAGGAATCTTGCAGTTCAAGTAATTAAATGAAAAATAACTTATTTGTTTCGTTTCTGTTGCTTGATTGTGCGTTTGCTTTGCGATAACTTCCAGAATTTCCAGATACTTTCCACAATATGTCGACACAACTTTAACGTACGCATGAGCTCACAATAGCTACATAGTGAAACTAACAACGGTAAGAATACTATACTAAATTTTCTTAAAAAGTATTCTTCTGCCCCCGTGTCCATTTGCCCCATTCTTACCATAATTATAAACTCTGGCAATATTTGATATCCTCAAGCAATTAACAGAAACCATCCTCAAATTTTCTTTGTGTTGCTTGTCTTTTTAAACCAAGGGCCTTTAAACATGCAATCTGCCTGTGACAAACAACCAGAAAAAAGAGAAGCAAAGCTGGGAACTGAGTTTATCAAAAAAGGGGCAGGGAAAAACAAAGAAGATATGGCCCCGATTCTTGCGATTTGGCGGGGAAACTTGCAGATAATCGATAACACTTGACGTTCATTATTATCGATATGACTGCCCATTTTCCCTAGAGCTGTTATCCCGATTAAAGTCACGAACACTTAACTTGCAAGAGAGGGAGGAATGAAGGGGTGAAGATTAGTACATTGTGAGCACATGAGCTTAAAGACTTGAACCACACACGTAATGAACTTCACACACTTTCTTAAAGTAAAATGTCGATATGGAGCTTGTCAGTATTGCAGTTACACAAGGCAAAATGATTCTCCTCCAGCCTTTAATACTTATTATGTCCAATGGTCACAGAACCTTAAATTCTTAAGAAACTCAGTTTATAATCATGTGTTGCCAATATGGGTTCCTTGATGTTCTTGATTTTACGCATAAATACGTTCATATTGTAGGAAAATACCAAAAGTCCAGTTCTGTTACTTTTCGTCACCTTATTCTCCTCCAAAAGCGTTTGCACAAACACACAGTTCTCTTTTACTGACGTTAACACAGTCTACAGTCTTTCGTGATATTACAACTCACAACCGGTTTCTTCTTGTAACCTTGACTCACTCCTTTCTGTTTTTAATTAACCTTTTCTGTCTCTCAAACAGCTAACTTGGACGATACAATCACTCAACACTCATTAACTGCTTCGTTGTCTTACTTTTGCTGCGACCGTACACACAAAGTTGACATACACACACTAAAACTAAAAACTGACTGACTTAAACTCTCATTACCTCGCTTCCTTATATAACGAGGATGACGTAACATGGACCTTTCTTGAACGTCACGTTTCTGGAATCAAATACGCCGACCGCTGGACACTTCTCGAGTGATCTCGAAAAGCTCTTTGATGTGTCGCGCTCATTGTTTTCACGTGTTTGTTCACGTGAGTGGTGTGAGGTAGCTTGTTCCCGACCGTCATTTGTTGTGCGCTACGGCCAGCTAGTAATATCTTCGTTGGAAAATATTTCTTAAGAATCCGTAGTGAGATACACTTACGTATAACTTCTTTGCTCTATGCATAAATATCTTCAGTCCATGGCCTCTAGTGTTGAGTAATCATCATCAGCAGCTTCATCATCATAATTGTCATCATCAGTATCACCATTACCCTAGAGGCCTAGAATATCCCTATCCAAGGAATCCTATCTTAGCCTTCTCTACACCTTAGTATAGTAAATAGACAAAGTATTGCATTCCTCCCAAAGATTCGATATCGATATTTCACAGCAAATAAAAGGTTTGAGGCTTTCTGAATCCCATAAAAACATTTTAATAAAAAGGTTCGGGCGTGTGTGTATGTGCGCGCGTATATATGTGTGCAGCAATACTAAACTTGGTATTTCCAAGAAAATTCCCCCATCTCGAACTACCCTGGAAACTTTTTCAAAAATGTTTGTTTTTCAAAAACTAGCTTGGGTTTGATAAGTTACCATGTATTTAATATATCTTCATGACAAATGAAATGCATATCTTGCATTTTCAGGGAATAACCTGAGAAGTCCTCTTTAATGTGTATGACCTTTGTATAACTAGTGAAGCACAAGAGATGGACAAAATACTACCACACAAAAATGTATATCTCGTTAAAGGACACGAGTTATGCCCAAAAACATTTTTAGTATAGTTAACTATTTCCAAGATATTCCAGTTATTAGTTTGATTTTTCCGATACTTATACTTTTCTCAAATGGGAAGTTGCTATGCGCTTTTATCTCCTAGTCATGCAAATGGAACTGAATTTTAAAGTCATAACACAACGACCAGTTCTTAAAGGAGTTGACTATTCCCTAAGCCTACTTTATTCCCATATTTCCATTATACCCGCATGGAAATATATAATAAAAATAATTTTTACAAATGTTAACCTTGAATAATTTGAAGTAGATAAAAGAATAAGCGTCTGTAAGAATACACATTTGTACAATAGTAAGGGAAAGTCATCTGAGTAGCAGTACATGTTTTGAGTGAGTGAGTGAGTGAGTGAGTGAGTGAGTGAGTGAGTGAGTGAGTGAGTGAGTGTGTTGGGTTTAAGGGCCCGTCGACAACTTGGTCATTAGGGCCCCACATGTTTTGAGGTCTAATGAAATCACAAAAGCTTTTTAATAGAAGTTTTCGAGTCTGCGAACATCGTAACTCAAAAGCGAACTCTGGAGTAAGCACCAAACTTGGTATTTATTTAAGCTCAATATCCTCGAATACGACACAAATTTTCAAGAGAATCACCCCGAAACCAAAACTACCTTTCACAAGGAAAGTTTTTCGTTATTCTTTTACTTTCTAAAATGAGTAAACGAATTTGATGAAAGCGGTGTATGTTTAAGACATTTGCAAGGCAAATAAAATGTATGTTATCTTAAATTTTCTTTGAATAGCCTGTGGATTCCTCTTCATTGTGAGTTACTTTTATATAATTTGGAAACGTTAAGTGATATGCAAAAGCTGGCGACACACAAAAAAGTAGACATTATTAAATGCACACAGCTTATGTACATTTTTGTGAAATGAACCATTTAAAAACATTATTCTTATGTGTTCAATTTTCATATACTTTATACTTTTTCATACCTATTCATTTTCTCGTGGTCTGCAAAGATAACGGAATTTCAAAGCCATCATATAGTGACCCACTTTTAAAAGATTTGACTTTTGCTTATTTGCTGTATACCCTTTAGATGGTGAAGTGATGTTTGCGTTACCTTCGACACCATCTCCAACCTCGTTCTCTGATCAATTTGCTGCCAGCTGCTCCAGTAGTGAACTATAGTATTTTTTCTTAGATATGCGTAGACGAGTGTAAGGATAAATAGTGCCAGTTAAGTTGCTAATAACTTTAATGGAAAGCCAGTAATGATTTACTTGAAGTGAGCTGCCGACTTTTTGAGGTTGAAGGATTAAACAATTTCTGAATCTCATCATTCGAAATTTTAACTATTACGTTGTAGGTATCTGCTAACTTCTGATATATCCGGACTTCACGGTCTAAAATAACTGTTTCCAGAATAACAATAACAATAACAATAATAATAATAATAATAATAATAATAATAATAATAATAATAATAATAATAATAATAATAACAATAACAACAACAATAATAATAATAAATAAAATTATTTTTTGTGATTATTGTTTTGAGCAATGCAGATTCTATTTCTGGTGCAAAGAGGGAAGGGGGAAGTTACTATTTTTGCTGTAACCAAGTCAGTTTATAGTGATTCGCTTCCAGTCAGGTCATCTGCTTTCTATCTTTAGAATTCATATATTTTGTAAGTGTTTTTCTCAAGATATGGCCTCTTTGCAAGATGATGAACCAGCAGATCTACTGCTGAACGTATCTGATAGTGATGAAGTAGTTTCAGAGGATGAAGATCACGTTTTAGAATGCAGTTCTTTAACTTCACTGGAAGACTCTGATGATACACCAGAAAAGGAAATAGCAAGCAGTACAATTATCATTTCAAAGGATAAATCAATTGAATGGAAGACAGAACCACTACCTCAATCGGGACGGTAATGTAGTTCACCTGACTCCAGGATTACAAATGAATACTAAGCTTTCAAACTGTTCCTTCCACCATCAATTGAAAACATTATACTCGCCCATTCGAATGCTGAAGGGACGTGCGTATATGGAGATAAATAGAAAACATTAGATGCTTTTAACCTAGATGTTTATATAGGTCTGTTGTATTTAGCAGAAGTGTATAAGTCACATAATGAGTCTACAGAAAGTTTATGGGATGAACTCACATGTCGCCCCCATTTTCAGAGCTACAATGCCATTATAAGGGCTCTAAAAGGTATTAAGGGTTATTCGATTTGATGTTCGTGAGACAAGACTACGAAGACGTGAACAAGACAAGTTTGCATCTATAAGGGATATGTGGGAGAAATGGGTAAAGATATTACCTAAGTTATGCAATCCCGATATGTTTGTTGCAATAGATGAGCAACTTGTTGCATTCAAGGGAAATTGTCCTTTTTGCCAGTATATGCTTAGTAAATCCGCAAAGTATGGCATCAAGTTTTGGGCACTTTGTGACAATGAAACAAATTATGTATGTACGAGTAATACTCAGCCATATACAGGGAAACGACCAGGTAGCACCTCTGAAAGAAACCAAGGCCTAAGAATTGTAATGAACTTGTCTTACGCCTTGAAAGGGCATAACATTACCTGCGACAACTTTCTCACCTCCTATGAGCCAGGACAAATACTGATGATGAGAAATATAACAACGATTGGAATTGTGGAAAAAAACAAGCCTTTCATTCCACCAAAACTATTGCTGCCCAAGGGGATTCCTAATTACACATCAACATTTGCTTTCTCAAAGGACACAGCACTTGTGTAATACATCACAAAGAAGAAGAAATATGTTATTCTGTAAAGAATTCTAAGCAAAGATGCACAAGTCAGTAAGGGTACCAAAAGAAAACCTAAAAGTATCTTAGATTACAATTCTAGGAGGGAACTGTGGACAACTCTAAACAAGATGGTGGTGGATTGTACAGAAAGAGGAAGACAAACAGATGTCCTATTACTGTGTTCTCAAACATAAATCGATATATAATCTCAATGCGAAACAAACACCCCACAACGAAGAAGACTGTTCTTAGAAGCATTTGGTGAGCAGCTAATTGATGGAGAAATAAAGAGACGAGGACATCTTCCATGAGCAAATGCTGCAAGAGAAACTGTACACAAAAGAGCATTATTTGAATTTGCACCCTCTATATCACAGGAAACTGATGATAGGAGTAACAAGAGAAGTAGGTGTCATCTATGTGCAAAAACTGATAACAAAAGTACAGTAAAGTGTACTAAATGTAAGAAATTCACCTGTAAGAAACATCTGACATACACATGCAAAATTTATTAATAAAAGTTAGGCATTGGATAGTAGGGAACACACTTCATTTTAAAATGTAATTATTATATTGTTGTACTATCCAGTTTGAATGATTAATACAGTAAACTATCTAAATTATAACCTTATTTATGATTGTTCAATACATACATGTGTAAAAATATACCTACCAGAAATAGAAAAAAAAAGCTGGGTCTTTTTTGACCAAACATCGTGAGCGTACGTGCAAAATAAACATCGTAGTAGGGTTAAATTTAGGAAAGGTAAAGTATTTTAAAATACAAACCAGCAACATGACATATCTTGGAAACGGTTAAGTGTACCAGAAAAGCGTATTTGACATAAATTGTGTGCTTTAACGAGATTTATATTTTTTGTGTAGTAAGATTTTGTCTATTTCTTACGGTTTACCCGTTACAAAAACGTATTACAGAATGAAGACAACTTCAAAGGCTATTCCAAGAAAAAACAACATATAAATTTCAGTTGAGGTATCTGAAGTATTTGAAGTATCTGAAACAAGTGGTGGATTACTAAAAATCGTTAGAGAAAAATAAAGTTTTCGAAAAATGGGGTAGGGTATTTTCTTGCAAATCTGCGTGTAGCATCCTTGGAAGACGCTGAACTTACAACCAACTTTTATATTTAATGGACTTTTCGTTTCTACTGTTCACAGACATAGGCGTTTTATTAAAATACTTTTTTATTTGGGGGAAGGAAGATATTTTAAGAAGTCTCAAAATATGTATTGTGAAATCTTGGTATGGAATCTTTTGGGTGGAGTACATAGTAGAGAAAGTAAAAGTTGTGATGAAATGTGTGTAGCTCGAAAGCAATGGGTGCCAACATTAGAGTCCAGCATGTTCTCTGAGGGTAGATTACCCGTTATCATACAAACAGATGAATAGCTGAAGGTTATCAGAGGCAGCGCACTTTGCCACAGCTATGCTAAACAATCAGTCCCATTTCATCTTGTTTGGATTGCGTCCCACACTCTGTATCTGTCCAGGTTTTAATTAATTCTATAAACTACATGAAACATTAATGAGGGAACGAACAGGCCTCTAGATAAACTGTATCAGAAATCGGTTTAATGCGAAACTGTTTACTTGTATACACATTAGTAGCATTGTTCTGATATGGGATGAGCTATGCAGGCTTCTGACGTGCTCCGTAATGCCTACTCTTTTTTGTTCATTTTGTTTCCCTGGAGTAAAAAAATAAAATAATGGCTTTTCGAATTCCATGTTGGAAATAGAAACAGTGAGTTGGAATATACGATTTTGTGAACTGAAAGCCATCCTTCATGTTAGCACAGTAATCAGAACAGAATAATATTTGACTATAATTATTACCATCATGCATTGGACCGAAAGGTATACACTGTAAAATACGAATCTAAATTTAATGCAACATTTTAGAGAAGTTATCTTTGTTCTTTAACTGAAATTACACAACTCACACTAGAGTTTATATTTCATATAGAATTATACTTGTGAAGGTAGTGAATATAATGTAAAGGTAACATAATTCAGATACATGGAACTTCCTGCACTTGTATTTTGAACATTTGCATCATTTGGAAACGGAGAAGAAAACCTTATTTTTGATGTGTTTGCGAAATTGTATCCCTTTGTCCATTTAAGTTAAATCTTTGGTACCACAGCACTTATGGGCCTTGGCCTGCCAATCCGGATGCTGACCTCACGCCCACATGTCCGAAGCAGAGGTGGACGATCATCCAGTCCACACGGGGAGATCATGTGGCCAGTATCACGCTTTCTACAGATGGCAACTTATCGCAACTTCTCAAATACATCTCGGTCCTGAGTATTAACAAAAAAAATCCACATCTGCATAGATGGGCTTCAACTAACGCTCATTCTATGGCTGGAAACCAGATAACTACCCTCCAACTCACCACTAACCGGCGTAGGACTTTTTACTTTCTCTGATGCGTACTTACTGCAAGTAGATGAAATATTGTATTCCACTAAAAAATTGTATACTGAGATTTCCGGAATTCCATGTTTTGAAACTCCCTGATTCAGAAAAAAAAAAAAAAAAAAAAAAAATTAGAAACAGGTTTGTGTGCGCACGCGCGTTTCTGCCTGACTGGTTCTGAATAACATAAGTCATAAACAAACAATCCGTTAAATAACAAACATGGTATTTAAATTAAGATGCGACACGAACGTATTAACAAATGATGACATCCAAAACTATCTTTACATGGAAAAACTTTCTAAACTTTAGATTTTCTAAAAAATGGCTCTAACGATCTTGAATAACCTATCATATGTTTAAAATATTTACAGGACAAATAAAATGTATATATTGAATTGTTGGGAAAAAGTCTCTGAAGCAGGGTCTCTCAGGGTACATGCACCGGTGCATTGCTCGGTGCAAGGTGCAAAATGCGACTACGAAAAGCTTACCTCAGTGTAAACTTGCACTCGCTCTTTCCTTACACTTGTCTCTCTCGCTCACTTTGCCGTTTCTCTCTTCTTCACGTTCAGAACTGTTTCTTCCTCACTACGTAATGTTCCCGTGGAGTACGCAGTTAAACTGTTAAACTATTAATTTGGTTTTTAATACCAAATTTGGTTTTTTGGTTCGATGATCTAGAAAGTACTGATACAAATTTCATTTTTGATTAATAATGCTCTTCTCCAAGTTGTAGGAACCTCTTTAATTCCTCCTGTCTAACGTCCTCTATGATTTCATATATGTGTAATCTGATAATGTGTTTCAACAAATGATTTTCTCACTCATGTAATTTTTGTATTCCAAATGACGTGTTTGGTTCTAGGGTCACAACTTAAAAATATAAGAAAGTTCCCACTTGGATTTAAATTCACTTTCGGCATTATTTGCTTTCTTTGTTGCAGGTTGCTCCATAACTGTGAGTGAGTGATTAGGGTTTAAGGGCCCGTCGACAGCTAGCTCATTAGAGCCCAGATTACATAATTAGGTAGCTGTATTGCAGGGATCTATTTGACTGATAAGCAAGCCCTCTATCAACACACCCTTCTTCGCTTCTTTGGTCTGGAGCGTGCGATATGAACCGAGCTTAACCGAGTTGCCACGATGCACGGTGCAAGGAAGTACACCTTGACTTGCACCTGGTGAGTTTTAAGCTTTGAGAGGCTCTGCTCTGAAGTGCTGTTCATTCTGAATTACTTTCGAATAACTGGTAAACTGTAAGAGCTACACAAAATCTAACTGCACAAAAATATAGGTGCATCTGGTTAAAACACATAAGTTTTGTTAAATTATTATTACTATTTATTATTAACAACGCTGTCAATTGGCAGGATCATATCATCGCTGACGGTGTGCTGGAATCTCATCCCGTAGGAGTTATTTTACATGCCAGTAGGTGTAGTGATATGCTACTGTCGCTTTTAAGGTCACTTAAATACCACCGGTGTACTTCCAACACGAGAGCTTTCTTAGAAAATTAAGCCACATGATTAAATATGAAACATATGGTAACAGAATTATCTTATTTGTACATCTCTTATATTTCAATATTTTCTGTAAATCTTTTTCCATATCATATATTTCATTTCAGTAAGAGAAACAGTAGTTCATTACAAGAACGGTATCTCAATCATTTTAAAGATAAATGTAGTGCTTCATTCTTGTGCAATCTAGGGATGTTTCAAACAGAGTAAAAGGCTTTCTTTCTTCTGTAACTTTTAAGTTTGTGGTTGGTTTCAAATAAATTATTCAATTCGGTTTCATCTCACTGAGAGGCTTAAACATTTGTTTTATTACAATTAATTGAAAAGTTGAACATCTCTGTGTTTATACAAAAGAAAAAGGTTTCTAGCGAAATAAATTATTCAATTTCATTTTATTTCACTGCAAGGCTTAAACACATTGTTTTCTTTTTATAAAATGAAACAGAGAAACATGTTTATATATACTAAGCAAAGTCTGTAGGGACATTGTGAATTATAGGATTGAAATCTTTCCGTGGTTTAATTTATAATATATATTAAAATTATTTGTTTTGTTTTTCTTACTTCCGTGTTAAATTGTTTATACACAGAAACTGAAGTTATTAACTTTAAGAGCTGAGAAAATGGAGTATGTAGACAATGGCCGTTAAAGGAACCGATACATATTATAGAGGCTTGAAGCATTCTACAAATGTAAATCCAACTTACATAATATTTTTATGGAAAATAAAATAAAATCTATAACAAGTTTTGAGGCCTCCAATATCCAAAGGAAAACCGTTTTAGAAAAAACCCTGTGTGTGTGTGTGTGTGTGTGTTTGTGTGTGCGCGTGCGCACGTTTGTGTATGTGTGTGAACAACATAATCCAAAAATGAATGTTCAGCTTGTTCTAAGGATAAAACGCAAAGGTTTTACAAAACCTCCCCATTTCTAACTTTTACATGGAAGTCTTTCCATTAATTTTTATTTTCTCAAAAATGGCTCCAAAATGTTTGATTAAAATACCAAATGTTTAAGATATTAGTATGAAGATAAAACGTTATCTTGAATTTCCTTGGAATAGCTGTAAGGTCTACTTCATTCTGAATTACATTTGTATCATGGGCAAACCGTAAGAGATATACAAAATATTCCTGCACAAAAATGTAGATGTTAAAATCCACAATTTATGTTAATCGTCTTTGTAGTATTAACCATTTCCAAGTTATTCTATTGTTACTTGTTTGCATTTGGAAGTACTTATAATCTTTTTATGTGGTAAGTTACTCTTTGTTTTTCCTTGTGGTTATGAAAAGAGCATCGAAGTTCAAAGCAATGATATAGGCATCTACATAGTAAAACTTTGGATATTGCTTTAGCCTACTGTATGCTTCTTGTATGCATAAACCAATGCGTAAACGCGCAGTGATAGTTTATCTTGATTAACAAGTAGACAGTAGAACAAACTTTTATAAGGATAATTTGTAGAAGAGTGAATACAACTCATCAATACACTGTTGGTGTGTAGTGCTTATGGCGTGCTTGAATATGGTAGGATAGTAGCAGTGATGCAACCTCTCGTGAAGCGTTCTGCAGTAAGATGCGGAGGGAGCTAAGGCCCAGGGGAAACATGGCGGTGCTCCAATGTCCGCGAGCTGGACGGAGGGCAGGCGACGACGTCGTCGTTTGGGCCGGTCATTTCGGCGCCCGGCGCGCGACGCGTCGCATTTCTTGCTGCTCTTTCGGGGGTGGAAGGGGGCAATATAATGCGGCGAGCCGCAGCAGGGAATAAAACTGGGTTACTGCTAGCTAATTTCTAAATGCTTCCACTCTCCCCACCGTTTACTTAATGCACAGCATGTTTGTTACAAGGAGATGGACATTCTTGATGCTGCGACACTCTTGTTCCACATCTCAGCTGTCCCTGGCTTGCCTGTAAATCATAGGACCTCCACTCAAGTTATTTATTGCTCTCACAGAGGAAAGCAATTACATTCACACTTTGTTTTTACTACTGAAATATGTGTAGTAATACACTGATATCCGGAGAAACTTCGGCATAAAAGTCCGGGCTACCAAAATTACGTATTGACTTAATTCACTTATGTAAAGATGGAGTTCGATTACAATTATTGTGCTTAACACTGCGATCTATAAGGTATGTTATTGCCCTGGCCATTTAATAAGGGTTAGTGAATTACTAACTAATGTTTTTACTTCCTTTACTGTGTACAGCAAATAGAGAAATACCTATTGTATTCGGCCCCAATTTCAGTGTCAAAATTTTTCCAAACTCCCTGAATAAAATAAAGACAGTTTTAGAAAAAAATCTCTCTCTCTCTCTCTCTCTGTGTCTTTCTGAATTCACATGCAAATACCAAAATCTGTATTTATATTCAGCGTATGCCAAGGATGTGGCACAAGATTTTCAAAAGCATTTCCCCAACCGAAACTAAGCTTTGTATGAAATTTTGATTTTCTGAAATATGACCAATGAGTTTTAATAAATTACCATACGTTCAGGACATTTTCATAACAAATGAAATGTAAATCTTGAGGTTTTTGGGAATAGTCTGTGAAGTCCTCTTCCTTATGAATGACTTTTGCATAAATGGTAAAACTAAGAAAGAGACAAAATCTTACTATATACAAAAATGTAGATCTCGTTAAAGAGACACAATTTATGATAAATAGTTTTTTGTGGACTTAACCATTTCTCAGACTTCCTTATTATTGGTTTGAATTTTTAAATACTTATACTTTTCTGAAACAGGAAGTCACTTTTCATTTTTCTTCATCTGGACATGTAAAGAGAACGAAGTCTCAAAGCTATCACACAGTGACCAGGTCTTGAAAGGTTAGACTATCGCTTAAGCCTAGCTACTGTATTCCCATATTCCCATTATACCTATATGGAAATATATAACTATTTATCCAAATATCTACCTCATAGATGGGGAAAACTGGCGTAATGAGTCACTTCCCCTACATCGTAGATTTAACCCCTTCCACTACCTCACAGCGGTTAGCTACCAGGCCACGCCTCCCACTATTGTCTGTCTACCTCATAGAACCGGTCAGTCCTTCAAATTGTGTCAGTAAGTGGAGAGGGTAAATACTCTGTCACCCCTCTTCCCCATGCATGGTCTATCTGATTAAGATGAAGTAGATAGAAGAATAAAGCATTTATGAAAATAGCTTGAAGAAGATTGAGCAGAAAAACTTATGAGAGAGCAACACACAGATTTTTCTTAGGACGATCACCATCTGGGTTTATCAATCTCAGTAGTTCATTACCTTTTCTACACAGTGTTTCACATTTGAAGATTATATGAGAGGTAGTTTCGCCCTTTTCATCACATAACCTGCATACTTTTTTCCTAGTGGGAGGGTGGAGATTTCTATTTCATGTAGGTGTTTCAGTAGTCCGAAATATCCCGTCCAGAGCCCGATTATCAGTTTTATTTGGGATCTATTAAAACTAAGCACATCAGGAAGGATATTTTGCTCATTAGCTTACTGTCCTTGCATCCTTTTGTATGAACCTATCACAATTCCTGCTGATAGTTAATACACTCCGCAATGGCTCTTCGAACAGAATTTAAAGGAATACCAGATACTGGTTTAGGCCGTAATAAATATTGCGTCACTTACACAATTACTTTATTCCATTAAGCACAATGTTCTTTACAAAGCTGCTAACCTTTCCGAACCCATTTTATTTTCGGTTGAAAGCGGTTTTTGAAACCCAACGGTAGGTATACATCTCTCGTATTTTCAGATTTGCAGCTCAGCAATAAATGTTACTAGCCAGGATTTCGAACCCTTATTGTAATGCTGCTAAGTGTGTGTTAAAAGATGCGAGGGATCCACGTAAAATAAAGGGCGACTGATATGTGTGTTGGCACGTACCTGAACGCATGCTTTAAATTCATGCTAAAGTGAAGAAAGAAGGAAAGGAAATAACTGTTTTGGTTTTTATTTTAGGCTATGTTAATATCAACTTAAAAGAAGTGTATATTATAAACAAATGAGAGTTATTTGAAGCTAATCTTGCAAGTAAAGTTTTTTATCCAACGTCCAACATAAACATTCATAGTGATGCCCATTTTCTGGTGAATAACAAATACTACAGGTTAATAAAACAGTTTCTTGTTTTATTCCAAAGAATGGAAAATACATATTACACAGTGTTTCGTAAATCCAGCATCAGAAATGAAACGTAAGAAATATTTGTCATTTAGTTAGTTGAAGTGCAACATTCCAGCCGTTGCACTTTAAAGCCTTTATGGAAAACGAAGACGTAACATAATGTTCTAGGTACACAGATGGTGACATCAGGGACCTATCTGTCAGTGACGAATGCTTGCTAGAGGAAATGTCTCCACCCTATCTGTCTTCTTTTATTTTCTGTTTGACCGTAAAGCGGGGTAGACGGACACGGCTTGGGTGGGTAAAAGGACAGAGAAGTTTTCGTCACATAGTTAATTAAATACAACTTTTAAAACATCTGCTGATGTTAATCATATCCAGATAATGATTTGCAGCATATTTATTGTAGTTAAATTGAGCTCCGTGTTCAGTTCACATGAAAATAGTGAACCTGGCGTTAAAAATTAGATCTTTGAATCTCAAAATTAAGCTCTCTTGAAGAACCTTCCGGACTCAATCTCAAATACTGGAATACAACGCAAGAAGACCAGACTCAAACCTTTACACCCTCGCAAGCTTCCAACAGCTAATTCCTCCTCCAACAACTTCCCTGGATATTAAAAATCAGTCAAATCAAAAGGCAGTCCAGAAATTCTGCAGTTATAACATGCCTAGAGATCCATTCCACTATTGGAGTTTCCTGGAGAGGGCGATGAACGACACGTCGTCCAAGCGGTCCTCTAGTGTCCACGGGGAAAGCTCTTTCCTTTGAGCAAGCATCTGCACAACTGTCCAGCACAGCCATACGCCTTTAAATCTTTAAGTAAAACTGAAAAATGAGACGTAGTGGGAATAAATGGGAAATGATGTAAAGAAAATCGCGGTAGACTACGACGGTATTCTCTAGGATGAGTTAAAGCCACGAAAGTCCCAAGGCCAAAGTGGGAGGTTAATGGGGATCGAACCTGAGTCCTTCAGAGTGCGAACCTCACACCTTACTGTGGAGCCATCTCAATCGATATTTACTTGTAAGTAGAAGAGCTTCGGTATAATGTAGTTTGTGAATGTAAATGTGTTGCTTCTGCATCTTATTTGCGATAAAGTACGGAGAGCAAACAAGTCACAATCTCTCATAAATTCTTTTTCGTTCATGAAGTCAAAATCCAGTGGTTATCAAAACAAAGAAACTAATAGACTACAACACACAACACAGCTTTATACTGAGGGAATATATCTTTACCTACATAAAGAAATTTGCTATGACTTTTAGCCACTATTGTTTAGTTTAGTACAACTTCTACATGCAACTACAACTACAACGAAGTACAACTTCTACAAGCAACTACAACTACAACCAACTACAGCTTCTACAAACAACTCTTCCAAAAGCTTATTTTTCCAGATATTTTATGTTACTGTTAAAACGTGAATCGTTATATGCTGACTTTGAAATTCCATACACTTTCCTTGGCATCATGGGAAATAACCGAATGATGAAAGTATTTAAAAAATCACTAAGTGGTCCGGGTTCTATTCCAGGCAAATGCATGCGGGATTTGTGGTGGGCAAAGCGGCGCTGGGGAGGGTTTCCTCCGGGTTCTCCGGTTTCCCCCGCCATCTCATTCCACCGATGCTCCATCTTCATTCCATGTATCATCAGTGTCACCGCCTACAGTGCCGTAGTAGTAAAAGTGGGCGTTAAACACTACAAAAAATCACAAAGATTGAACAATTCACACCAATAGCAATATCTTGGAACTGTCTGAGGCTTCAAAAATGTTGCTTGAAATAAATTAGGTGCTTTTTCTAAAGAGAGCTACATTTTTTTGTGCAAAGGTTTAGCTCAATATCATTAATCAGATATACAGTATTATGCAAAATTCACCCCAAACGAGTTCTTACGCTGTTTGCAAAACATTCATGATAATCGTTAAACATTGGACGTGGAGTATTTATCCGTTTATGAAACAATTAAGAATAATGAAAAATTATCCCCGTAAGCGGTAGTTTTGGATAAGCGAATTATCTCCAAATCTTATATCGCATCCTTGGTGTCTAAACTTAAATACAAAGTTTGGTATCTATCCGATTTTTCGTTTTTTTGAATCATGCTATTCACAAACAGACTCATACTCAGAACTTTTTCTGAATAAGACAATTTTTATTTTTTACTAGGGGACCGCAAAATATGCATTTCAGGATAACAGAGTGTAATACAAATTTTCCCCTACCTACTGTAAGTAGATCACTAGACATGGTAAATAGTTCTAGGAGCATTAGTTTTCAAACTTTCTCTATGAAACGTTTGTAATTTATGGTTCAAAACCCGGAAAAATGATTTTTTTAAATAATAATGATGCCTTCTTATGTTGGCTGGATCGATTGATATACAAAGCTACTTTTCTTGGAAGTATAGCAACCAGCTATGTGTTTATTTAATATTTACAAGTTGATAATGATTAAGTCTCCGTTCATTTCATGAACAGTTTTTTAAAAAAAATAAGAATTTAGAGGACTAGAACAAATAAGGGGTAGTACTTTCACTAACGTACTGATACCATCCGCTGTATACATTTTAGTATCCCTTTAATAACTCTATTGAAAAATATTGACCATCTTGCGTCAAAAATAAAACTAAACAAACAAACTGTAATTAATACGACAATGATGCAAATGCTCCCAACTTCCTTAGATGATAAAACTTTTGGTGCATTTAGTCTTTTTCCATGAAAGTTAATGGAATAAAAATAAACACTAAATCCATGATATCGTTGTTTTGTGCTTTTCTTTAAGAAACTTTGAAGAACGTTGTTATTAAAGTTCATAACTCATTACTTGTTTGCATGTTGGTTTTAATGTTCAAGAGAAATAGACATTATGCAAGCTATACCGTGCATTTTAAACATTTCTTTGGCATAATTCCTTTCTCGTGAGTTATGGCAATGTTTTGTGGTACTTCTATTTAAATCCAGTTACACTATTCTCGATTAGATTAGGAAATGAGAACAAAAGATGTTGGGTATTAAAGTTACTAACATGCAAGAGATCTTGTTTGATGTACAAACGAAACGAAAAGCAATGCAAACTATTTCTTCTTTAGCTAATGAACTACAAAGCTTCTCTTAAAACGCAAACCAGGAAAACCCTGTTGCATGCTAATTAATGTTATGGGTCAGGGTTTCTAAGAAACAGCTATTTCCTTTTCCAAATTCAAGAGAAATGATCAATGATTTTCCTTTTCTGAATCATTAACTCAGTCAGTACTGACCGAGCGAGATAGCAACGCGTGTCTCGCATTCAGCGGTTCCGGGTTCGATTCTTGTCCACCACTCCCTCTGAATTTGAGTTTTTCGTAATTTTACATGGTCGGTAGGCGAGTGCTGGTGTGGTTTCTTACCTACCACAATATCCTCTCCATCAGTTCCCTTTCATACCGTTTCCTTCAGGTGTGCTTATAGGTTTCGTGGTGTGTGGCGGTACCGGACTGATGGGGCGATGCTTCCGCGTGGACACCAGAGGGCTGCTTAATCGTTCATCGCTTCGGGCCATTAGGGACTTCCACGCGTCTCTGTGGCCTCTCTGTCTGCGGCTTGTAACCTTCACTTCATCTCTTCCTCCTGAGGGGTACATAGTTCACAGTGCGCGAGGTATGCCCTTTTGTTGCATATGCACCTACACTTATAATCAGTACTGAACATATTCTCTAGTGTTATTTCAAACATTTTGGAGACACCGACCAAATATCAAAACAGTTAAAAAGTAGATATGAACATAGGTCTGAAAATACTTTATTGCTGAGTTACAAAACAAAATTGATGGTTAGAAAAATCACTCGAAGTGCGTTTCCCTACTTCGATGCATGCCCTAATTCTGCGTTCCATGCTATCACGTATTCTGTGGCAAATCCTTGGAGTGTTTCGTATTTGGTCACACACAGTGTGAATACGCTCCCTCAATGTCAATAGGGAGGATATATCCGGAATATATAAACCAGACTTCCTTAAAGGAAGAAACCCATTGGATTGAAATCACGAAATCGAGCAGGCCATGCTACGAATTCCCCTCGACCAATCCATTCATGCGGAAACTCGTCTTTCAAGAAATTACGTACTATCAGACTGAAATGAGCTGGCGCACCATCGCTTAAAACCATGTTTAAATTCTCGCCAGCTGTTGTTTACATTCCTTGTATTGGCATAATGATGTTAATGCAGATAGCTTGGAGCCAGCTACTGAAGAATTGTTTTAACTGATTCCATTCTTTGACAGCAGAAGTGGAATATTGAAATAGTCAATTTAAAATTCTTCTAATTGCAACTCGAAGTGGTAAGTTTCCTAACATGGTTCATACTCAGCGCATTATAGGTTATACAAGAAGGGGGACACCTCGCACACTGCAACCTATATAAGGGCTAACATCCCCAGGACAAAGGAGTGAAGTGAAGGAACTCGAAAAGGCTACAAACCCAAGCAGATAAGCCACAAAGATGCGCGGAAGTCCTAACAGTTGCAGGCGACTAAACAGCTCTCTAGCGTCCAGGGGGAGCAAGTATCCGTGCCATCTGTGCGGCACAGTCATACACCACGAAACCTAGTAACGGGCCTAAGAAGGAAACGGAATGAAAGGCTAATGATGGAAAAGAAATTGTGTTAGAAGATAAACCACACTAGCATTCGCTTACCTACCAGAGGAAGCTATGAAAATCACAAGGTCATAGTGGGCGATTGACGGGAATCGAACCCGGGATCGCCCGAATCCGGGCCTTACAGGTTACCACGGTTACTCTACTATCCCAGGAGATTATAATGTACTTTCACCAAGAAAAAATAATGCCCTAGGCGCGCTGTTTGGCCAGTGCTGGCCGGCAGTTCTGAGTACCAGAAAATGTATATTATTTATTGATGACGTACGAAGTATTTCTACGAAAACAATCTGCGATATACAGGTTGCCCATACGAGTATAAAGTGTTACAGGCGAATATCTCTTAAAGGAACAGGAAAAACCAAATGTCAAGAACTCCAAACCTTATAGGAGCTAGGGGTCTTCCAAATTGTGATATGGAAAATATTTTCAGGAGGCCTCCTATGGAGCCCACAGTGTCCAACCTCAGAATTTTAAATGAAATCACGGTAATTTTTGTACCTTCTGGTTCCCCACAATAAAGTAACCAACTTTTATTAAAACATTTTTTTTCTAAAATGAATTTTTGGGCTGTTACAGGAAGTACCTATTAATTAGTAGAAAATAGTGCTAAACAAATAAGTCAACAATTACTCAGATGATCACAATACTAAATGCTCAAAGTCACCTCCATTAACTGAAGACCTTTGGCAATTTTTTGGAAATGTTTTCTGTAACTGTTAAGAGCATATAGGGGCTCATAGTACGACAAGGTTCAAGTATTCCAAATTTCATATACTCTGTGGTTGTAGGTTCTTTAAACATTATTTTCTGTTTTATGTATTCCGATGAAAAACAGTCCAAGGGTGTTAAGTCTGGTGAACTAAGAGGCCAGATGATAGATTCAGTACGTCCAGTCCACCTATGACCGAATTTCTCATTTAGAAATTGACGTGATCATATTGTACAATGTGGTAGTGCACCATCCTGCTGATAGCACATTCTTCTTCTCACATTGAAGGATACGTTTTCCAATAAGGGAGGTGATTCACAATTGATAAAATGGCAATGTGATTCACCAGCAATTGTGCCTTCAAAGAAGTTAGAGCCGATGACAAGGTTATCAAGAATTGCACACCTATATAGAGTTCTATTTTAGAAGTTCAGTAAGCATTGTAACCACGATACCCATGTTATTTCATTCGATACTTTACTTTCTCCCATGTTTTCAATGAAAACGTCTTATAACAGCTCAACAATTCATTTTAGAAAAAAAAAACAATATTTTAATAAAAGTTGCTTAGAACCAGAATGTACAAAACGAGTACCATGATTTCATTTAAAATGAAATGGGGCTCCATAAATATTTTCCATATCACATTTAGGAAGGTCTCTAGCTCCTTTAAGATTTGTAATTATTTGCCATTTGTTTATTGTGTTCGTTTAAGAGATATTCCCCTGCACCTCTTTATATGGGCCACCCTGTATAATAGCTTCATGGAACAAAGAAGATACGATATATATTATCGATTTGCAAGCAAGCAATCACAGATAAACACAAAATATTTTCAACTTTGTCCTTGGGGAGATTTGTTATGTGAGAAACCCACCTTTCCCGTGTCCAACAAAACTAACACATTTGCAGAAAACAAAGGTTTCAACAGAGGAAAGCCGGACAGGAAGTGTTTTAGCTGATCTCCAGGAAGGGAAGAGGATATCTGCAAAGTCGCTTGAGAGAGCAACATTACCGGAAACGGTTTCAGCTAAGTTCGTGAAGCAGGACCTTTTCCAATCCGCTCAGCGAAAAATCCTGCCAGGATCTGCAAACAAAAGAGAATAGCAAGGAGCTGGTCATCTAGGGGGGAAAATTCTGATATATTGTATTCTCATGATTTTCTCCACACACTCTCCTACAAACTGCTCTTAATAAAATTTATTCTTCCCCCTAATTCTTCCTTTTTGAGTTATACTAAGAGTTGAGCTATACTAAAACGACGGTACGGTAGCTTTGGTACAATAGATAAATGATGTAGTAGCTGGTAGGATTACCAGTAGTATTGGTGGTATTGGCAGGGAAAGAAACATAATACAAAATACAACGAATTAAGAAATTTAATGAGAAATACAAACATAATGATCACCAAAAACTGTGATCGTGACTTTGGTCGCTGTGGTCAAAATAAAAATTGTGCTTTTTGTTTCAAAATAATACTACTCATGGTCACTATCAGTGTCTTCGATCTGAACTGCAGTGTACTTAGAGGAGCTTCCAAATTTCATTGAAGACATTAGTGTTCCGCAGGTGAAACGACCCTCTCTCAGTTTTGAAAAGTTTCAAAGTTCAACGCTTCCGGTTTCCAGAGGAATCTAGTAAAACATTATGAAAAAACGTAAAAACGTGATCGATATGAGGTAACGCCCGATAGGTATGCAACACACCTAACGTACAGGTGATGCGGATATTGAGTGACTAGTTATACAAGGAAAACTATTGCAGGAAAACACTTATGATAGTCCTCGGTAGCTTACCGTAGTTTTATAATTCTAGTTGTGCTGTTCACAGGCACAGAAACACATCTACACATGGACACAAATGCACAGACACACGAATCTTCCACTAAAACAGCTCTTTTCGATTAGGTGGGCCTCAAAATATGTAGGTATTTGCGACTAAATCTCTGTATTAAATTTTCGAGTGGAATGCAATACTTGCACTTCGATTAGATAAGTAGTTCTACAGGAAGTAAAATTTATATCAGTACAAACATCTTGCAACAGAACAAAGGATTTTTTCGTTAATCCTTCGTTGCATGATGTTTTGAATGTCTTATTTAGATAATAATATTAATTTCTTGTGTATAAAGAGATTATAATACTTGTAAGAAATGAAAACACCAATTTAATACTAAACTCTGATCTTTGACTAAAGTAACATGTCTTCTTCTTCTTCTTCTTTTTTTTTTTTTTTTCTTTTTAATGAAAGGCATATATTTAATTTTCTAGGAATAGCTTCTGAGGCTCCCTTCATTCGGATTGGTAATCTGTAAGACGCACACAAAGTCTTACTACATAAAAAATGTTATCATTATAGGACACAATCAATGTCACATAACATTGTTTGTGGACACATTGTTTCTGAGATATTCCTTATTAGTGATTTCAATTTGTACATAAATATGGATTTCAGAAGTGCAATGTCCTTATTCGCATTTTTTCCTGCTAGTCATACAATAACGAACTTTCAAAGCCAACACATATCGACCGTCTCTTAAAAGACTTGACTATCGCTTAAACCTACTGTATTTCTCTATTACTATTATACTTGCTACTGTGTTGCAAAAATAGTATCTTAGCCTATGGCATAGGACTTGCAATTTATAGAGAAAAAATATGGACATCAGAAAATAACTTAATTGAAAGTTGAAACGCTGAAAGCAGTTTTGCTTAGCAAAATAAATTACAAATACAGTTAGTTACCTTGAGTTTTTCAATTATTTGAAGCAAAAGGGGAAGTTCTGAAGAAAATTAATTCTTCAGAAAAGTATGCCCAATAACATAGTTTTGGTATTTATATTTATAGTAATTTTCTACATAATACTATTTTGTATATTGTAATAACATTTCCTTGGTCATAATGTAACACTATATTGGCTACTCTGATAATTACATTTTGTTTATTAATAACAAATAGATAAAAATGGTTTTAGATTTTCTAATTGTATTAACTTAAGGGTAATTAAAAAATACCAGTTGAGAGGTATCCCGTTTTCAGCTTTAGAAAATGTGATCATATTAATTAACATGAACTAGGTAAACGAATAAATGTTTGTGCGAATACTCCGTGCGAGAGCGAGCAGGGAAAACTCAGGTGAGTGCAACGCATCAGTATTTGTTACTTTCTCTACTGGTAAGTAGAAGGAAGTATTGTATTCCACCCAAAAATTCGATGTCAAGATTTCACCGGAAATATGTTTTGAGATCCCCTGAATCCAAAAAAAAAAAAAAAAAAGAAAAAGAAAAAAAAAAGGAATTTTTAGAAAAAGGTCCGCGTGTGTGTCTGTCTGTCTGTCACTCTGTGGTCAGCAGAACTCAAAAACGAAAAGTCGGTTAAAAACTAAAGTTGGTATTTCATTTTAATGTGTTTAAAGGTTGCGACACGAAGATTTTGAAGAATCTAGCCCCACCCTAAACTACCCTTTACGTGGAAAATTTTTCGAAAATTTTGATTTCCTTGAAAATGGCTCTAATGATTTTGGTTAAAATATCATATGTTTAAGATATTTGTATCATAAATGAAATGTATGTTTTGAATTTTCTGGCTATAGCCTATGTAGTCCTGTTTACTCTGAATGACTTTTGAATAACTTGTAAACCGAATGAGATAGACAAAATCTTGATATACAAAAATGTAGATCGCGCTAAAACACACACTTTATGGCCAAATAATTTTTTTGTAGAGTGAACCATTTCGGAGATATTCCTTGTTATTTGTGCCAGTTTTGGAAAACTTAAAACTTTCGTGAAATGGAACATCTTTGTTCATTTTTTTTATATGTTAAGCGTGCAAAGAGAACGGGAACTCAAAGCTTTAAAAGATATGACTATTGTTCAAAGCCTACTGTATTCCCATATTCCCCTTGCACCTACAAGGATAATAAGATAATTTGTAGAAATGAAGAAGATATAGATATAAAAGTTGGTAAGAATGGTTAGTACAAGAGTAGAGAAAGTCATGTAAGTGCAACACATCAGATATTTTCTTTAGACACACTTGAATTATTTTATAACTGTACATTAAAGTACAAAATACATTGTTATAGGTTGAAAAATACTTTCCTGTAAAACTAGGGATATTTGTGTGTGTGGGTGGCAGCACTGAGTATGCCACATCGAAATGTAGGCGACACGGGGGCGGCGGTGGCGGCTTCGCTACCGTCTCTGTTGGGATTTGCACTTACTTTGCTGTGACCTGTTGCCTTATTCATAAGGTGCAGTGATGAGGTGAAGTGTTAATGGTTAATGTATCATCATCATCATCATCTGTACGAAATCTGAGCTGTTGGTATTCTGACTGCTGTTAGCCCTTGGGAAAGCACCGGCCCGAACTAAGTAATTCAGGCCTTCGCTCCATTTTAACCGCTTCGCGGGAAGCTTTGCATTTTAGAGGAATTCACTGGCTTTCGAACTTCAGCAAGCCTCACACAAGAGATGAAGAATTTGTTGTTTTCGGAAAATAAAGGTTCATTCCTTTAGTACACTAGCGATAAACATAGTTTTGCAGTTATGCATGCAATTTTAGAGGCTGCAAACTTTATTTGCAATTCTTTTATGTTTATTTCTTTAATCCTTACTAGAGTTGTAAAAGTACCGTAGGCTAGCCTACACCTACGATAGTGTTCCTTATACTTGGTCGGTTAAGAGCCTACCCTCATTACCTGTACGTTAGGTGTGTTGCATATCTATCGGGCGTTATCTCATATCGATCACGTTATTTACGTTTTTCATCATGTTTTACTATAGGTAGCTGTCACAAAATTTGATGGCGGGTGTCTAGTTAGTAAATTCGATCATAGGCTTGCAACGTCTTGTTCTGTTGTATATTTAAGCAGGCTGTGAGGTCATGCTGTAAAGATAGGTACATAAATATAATTTGCACCCACAAAATGTATTTGCACAACAGGGATATGAACAGTAATAGTCCGCTATCAGCCGCCATTAAATTTTGCGACTACCATAGAATCCTCTAGTTATCATCCATAAATGGCTAAAGGAGACCTTTATTTATTATTACTACTATTGCTACTGCAAAACATGTTATCAATTAATCTTTTTCATGTTTATCTTCTCTCAACATGGAAAAATTGTCGCTATTTGTTATTTTTCCAAAAGTGGCGTTAGTGGTTTTGATTAAAATACCGCATGTATAAGATGTTTACATGAAAGGCATAATACATGTGTTGAATGTGATAAATTAATCTTTTCCGTCTTTATTTTCATGTCCGATAAATATTTTTCAAATTAAGCCCAAACCTGGTTTGACCTAGGACCGAGGGCTTGACCCGAGCCATCTCTGATATACAAACACACACACAAAGACACACATATACACGCACCTACCCACACACACACACACACACACACACACACACACACACACATACACACATACACACACACACATACACTTCAAGTTGCCTGCTTTCTCCTGAGAAGCCGATTCAGCCTCGCTATTCTCTTGTATACTACAATGTAGGAGCTGAAACCTTCAGACATTGCATCTAAAGTCCTATAATCTTGTTTTGAATTGATGATTTACCATAAATTATTTATTTATCAAGTCTGTGTGCCAAAGCTTTTGTGTAAGCGGTGCATATCACAGTTTTTAGTAAATGCTGTCTATTATACTAAATATTATCAATACATTTAAGGTAACACAAGTATTGTATAAACATAAAGGTATAGTCAGTCATTTGTTAACATATTTTCACAGCTGCCTAAATCCTACGCTATGAACCGTACTAACGCCTCCTAGAACCAAGACGACATGCTGATATAGATAACAATGATTACTCTGAGCGCCCGAATCTAAATAAGTTTGCGACTAAAAATACGAGTGAGAAGGAATATATTGCATTTAAAGACTGGTGCAAGGTAATCAGTGTTTCTCTTGAAAACTAAGATGTAATACGGACTTAATTACTTAAATAATCAATGACTTGAAGCTTTCCCGGCGTTGATTATTGATGATAGTTTCTCGGGCTAACAGCCAGGTCAGATTAGGGTAACTACCCAAGCTTTCAGCGACTAACTCTGCCGCCATCCTCAGGGGAACTGAATCTAGGCTACTGACACAAACCAAACATCCCGTTCAGGCCCATTGTTGACGCTATAGGCTCTCCGACATACGCTCTGGCTAAATATCTAACTGAGCTAATGCAACCATTGATTGGAAATTGCAGTCACCATGTGAAAAATTCTTCAGAATTTACCAAAGTCATACAGGAAATCCAGGTAACTACCTCAGACATACTGGTTAGTTTCGATGTAGAATCTCTCTTCACTAAAGTGCCCCTCCAAGAGACATTAGAACTGTTGAAACCCCACTTTGATGACAAGATGATCAGCTTATTCCACCATGCTTTAACTTCAACGTACTTCCTGTTTAATGGCACCTATTACGAACAAGTGGATGGTGTTGCTATGGGTTCTCCTTTATCTCCGGCTATAGCCAATTTCTACATGCAGGAATTTGAACATGTGGCACTCAAAACTGCACCCCTTGCTCCTACTCATTTCTTCCGTTATGTAGACGATACTTTTGTGATATGGCCACACGGAAAAGATGCCCTGACAGCTTTCCATGAATTTCTCAACAGCATCCATCCCAACATTAAGTTTACCATGGAAACTGAACACCAGGACGGCTTACCTTTCTTGGATTTACTTATTTATAGAAAAAACGATGGTCAACTGGGGCATAAGGTGTATAGGAAACCAACTCACACCGATCTATACCTTAATAGCACCAGCTGTCATCACCCGGCACAAAAGCGGACAGTCCTCTCAACACTCATACATCGAGCGATTGCTATCTCTGATCTTGAAAATCTACCTCAAGAAATACAACACCTGCGTACAGTTTTTAGACAGAATCAATACACTAACCAGGAAATAAACAGTACTTTTAAGAAAATCCACTCCAAACGAAACCGTGAACCTAATACAAAGAAAGAACATGCAGGCTTAGCAGTCATCCCTTATTGTGGCGCCCTGTCGGGGAAAATTGGAAGATTGCTCATGAAATATCAAATAAAAACCGTATTCAAACCTCCAACCAAAATAAAACAGTTTTTAGGCTCTGCTAAAGATAATTTAGGTCTTCGTGCACCAGGCATTTATGAAATCCCATGCAGTTGCGGCAAAGTTTACATAGGACAAACAGGTAGAACTGTAGAAGATCGCATCAAAGAACATCAACGTTGTATTAGACTAGGATACCCAGAAAAATCCGCAGTGGCTGAGCACACATATAATACAGATCATAAAATCAAATTCGCCTCTACAAAAGTTCTTGAAAAGTCCTCTAGGTACTACGATAGGGTGATTAAAGAAGCTCTATACATTAAAGCGAATAAAAACAACTTCAACAGGGATGAAGGCCTTCAAATCAGCAAAGCATGGACACCAGTCATTCAGCATATCTCTCCTCCACAGTGCAGAGAAGCATCGGCAATCACCTGATTGGTTCCGCACGTGCCTCCATCGGCCGGAGCTCGGCCAATGGTAAAAAAGTGGGCGGTTCTTATCGGCCGCGCTCTAGGTATAAATATCGCAACATCAGTAGCCTAGATTCAGTTCCCCTGAGGATGGCGGCAGAGTTAGTCGCTGAAAGCTTGGGTAGTTACCCTAATCTGACCTGGCTGTTAGCCCGAGAAACTATCATCAATTAAATAATCAAACACATTCAACGCTTCCACAGTATAGTGAGGGTGAAGAGTAAAGGGTATACACGGAGGGGGACACCTCGCGCACTACGAGCTCCATATAGATCTATTGCGGCTAACACACCCCAGGATGCCACAGGATCGCATGCAGGCGGGTCATAGAGACACGTGGAATTCCGCCGAACAGCCACCATCACTGTGTCCGGTGTCGTACAAAGTGTCTCCCCACGACGCCACCTAGCGACGAGAACAACAGTTACAATGCGCAATCTGCCCGGCACGCTGCACACCACATGCCTGAAAACACATCTAAAAGATGATAGGCACTTTCTCTACTCTTGTACTAAGTATTCTTACATAAACTATTCCTCTATATTCTTCACGTTAATCGAGATACAATTTTTATGTTCCCTTTCATATGTCGCTCTTAACATCTGAGACGATTTCTTTGCAAGCCGTCATAAGAAAATGTGAAACAGAGAGGCTTAGGAATCCGATCGTCTTATGTTTCGGAAAAATAACGACGTTGTATCTCAAGAGCGTTATAAATCATTAAAACCCGAATAAAGAAGATAAAAATAAAAACATTTTATCACATATAAACCTACAAATTCTTACGCCACGAAATAACACATAACGAACATAGAAAAGAAACTAAGGACCTACACATAGTTTTACATCTAAGGTTATATCGGTGGCTTTTTACCTTCCGAACAATACAATTGCCCAACAGCAATGATATTCACTTACAACTTTAAGTTGTTTTGTGTTGGGTAATTGTACTAAATTCACACTCTAATTCATACTTTCAGACTCCAGAGAAGACAAGAATAATCCTGGCTGAAAAAACTCCCACTGGAATCAAACCCGAGACTTCTGGATTTGAAGGGTAGCACTCTAACTACCAGAATATAGAGGCAGATAGACAAATATTAGCAGCTATTTGTAATTGCTAATTTTCTTGTAGGTGCATGGAGAATATGGGAATATGCTAGGCTTTGAACGATAGTCAAATCTTTTAAAAATTGGTAACTATGCATGGCTATAAAATTCCGTTCTCTTACATGTCCAGGACCTGAAAGCGAGTAACGACTTCCTATATGAAGATAGTAACTATTGGAAAATTTAAACAAATAACAAGGAATATCTCGGAAATGGTTCGCTCCACAAAATATATGTATTTGACAAATTATTTTAAGGAGATCTACATTTTTTGTGTAGTAACATTTTGTCTGTCTCTTACGGTTTACCAGTTATGTGAAAGTTATCCAGAATGAAGAGGGCTTCTGAGAACGTACCCAGAAATTTCAAGATATGCATTTCATTTGTCATAAAAATATCTTAAACATATGGTTTATTTTAATTAAAATCGATAGTAATTTTTGCGAAAATCACAATGTTTGTAAAATTTTCCATGTAAACGGTAGTCAGGGACGGGAGATTTTCTTGAAAATAATCGAACTGCATTCTTGAAATATTTGAAACTTAAATGCCAGATTTGGTATTTTACCGACTTTTCGTTTTTGAGTAATGCTGTTCACAGGCGCGCACACACACACACATACACACAGACCCTTTTTGTAAAAATGCTTTGTTTTAAATTGAGGGTCTCAAAACATGTATTTCCGATGAAACATCGATATTGAATTTTTGGGTGAAATACATTACTTTCCCTAATTAGTATATGTAGTAGAGGGAGTGAAAAGGTATTTTTCTTCTTCTTCTTCTTCTTCTTCTTCTTCTTCTTCTTCTTCTACTACTACTACTTCTTTTCCTCTCCCTTATGGTCTTTCGAGCGTCGGGTTTCCTCAGCCGGTCATGATCCATTTCCTATATTTTGTCCTGTCCCTAGCTCGTGCCCTTGTGCCGGTTAGGTTTAGACCTTCTTTTGGCCGGTGCAATTGCTGCCTCCAGCGTCAATCCGATGTGTTAAAACATTTTCATATGTAACTGTTGTTGTTTGTTCATTAGCGTATTTACAGCTGCACATTATAACGGTGAAGCACCCTGCAAGATAGACAGAAACGAGGAGCATTAGGACAGAAATGGCACGCTGGCATTCATCTTCCCTCGCTCTACCTTTCCTGGGGGGAGAAGGAGGGGAGAAAAGCCCGTTAAGGAGGGGATGGGGTGTAGACGGATGGATAGTGGTAGTAGCTTTAATTAACACATCGTATTAATTATGCAAATGACTCCATCAGTGGAAGGTAGCACAGCCGGAGTGAGAGAAATAACTCGGTCGGTAACTCAGCGAGCCAATCGTAAACGTGCATACAGCTTCGTTTACCTTGTCATGTACAGCCTAGTTCTAAAGCATTAGTTGTACGTGTCTTTGTTCTTTAACGCTGATTACCAGACAAATACTCTACGTAATATGAAGCTAACGACGCAATACAACCCTAAAGAGCTGTTTTGGAGAGAATATTGGCACTCTACTTTCATAAGTAGCAGTATTTAACAGCCCATAGTTTTCTAATAAGTTGCACATAAATGCGTCTATTAACCTAACATTATTAAATGGTACACACATACTGGAACAATATTTACAATATTTTAATGTATTACATAAAACACTGCTTTTATTACTTAAAAAGGCAGTTAACTTAATTATAGCGTTCTGAGCTGAGAGCTTTTAAAATTATATTTTGAGCGTCAGTTGTTTCTGCACACATAACGTTTAACAGTGGTGTTACATTCACATGACTTTCTCTACACACTATCGTGTGAGATGCTGGAATAAATTTGTTTTCACAACCTCCATAATCATTGCTGAATCACTTTAAGTACAATTAAATTGTACTAAAATTGTCTTTATGTCATCTAAATCTTCCCCCAAAAAGACATTATTAGAAAATATGTTATACGCGCGTATATTTATGTACAACAAAGTTAAAAATCCGATGTGTTGCACTCACGTAACTTTCTTTAATCATTCTTGTACACACTATTCTTACACATGCTTATTCTTCTATCTGCTACATGTTAATCAATACAGACGTTTATATAAATGTGTTTATTACACATTTTCTTGTAGGCACTAAAGGAGTAGAGAAATACAGTAGGTTTGAGTAATCAAATCTTTTGCGATATGGTCACTATGTCAAGGCTTTGAAATTGCATTCTCTTTTCATGAGAAGGAGATAAAGAAACATTACTTCCTATTTGAAAAAAACATAAGTATTGAAAAATTCAAACTAATAATGTCTCTCGGAAATAGCTAACTCCACAAAAATATTATTTTCCACAAATTATGCGCTTTAACGATACCTAACTATATCTTTTTTGCATAGTATGATTTTGTCTATCTCTTACGTTTATCGGCTATGCAGAGGCTGTTCAGAATGAACAGGACTTCATAGACTATTCCCAAAAAGTACAAGATATAAGTTTCATTTGTTATAAAATATCTCAAACATGTGTTACTCTAATAATATCGTTAAAGCCTTTTCCAGAAAATAATTTTTGAGACTGCCTCTGTGGTTTGATGTTTGGCATACTAACCTGGAAATCCAGAGATCCCGCGTTCGATTCCTGGCTGGAGGGTGGAATTTTTTCTTTAGATAGGATTATTTCCCATCCTTCCTAGGGTTTGGAAGTATGAATGTTAGCGTGAATGTGTGTATGTATGAATTCAATGTAATCACCCTAAGTAATACCAACCCAAAGCTTAAAAATCACTGTAAGCGAGTGAACCACATTGCTGTTGAGCAATTGTTCCAAATGTTAAAAAGTGTTAGTGGGACATTAGATGTCAAAGGCAATATATAAAAACATATAAAACTAATTTTCCAGTAAAGCTTAAATTAGGTTGGGGAATACTTTGAGAATCTTCGTGTCGTATCCTTGGAAGACGCTGAACTTAATACCCTCTTTGGTATTCAAGCGACTTTTCGTTTTTCACTTGTGCTGTTAACAGGCAGGTAAACAGACAGACGCGCGCTCACATATACACACAAACCTTTCTCTCTCTCTCTCTCTCTCTCTCTCTCTCTCTCTCTCTCTCTCTCTTTCTCTCTCTCTCTCTCTGTTTTTTATTCAGAGAATCAATGTATTTTCGGTGAAATCCCGATATCCAGTATTGGTCGAATTCTACAGTGCTTACTACCTGTATGTGCAGGTTAGAGAAAGTAAAAATATGAAGTGCTGTATGAAAGTAAATTTCATATTTAATCTGGCATATTCAATGTGCTTCTTTGAACACATGAATTTTCAAGTCTTCATAGTTTTTTCCGATCCCTATAAAAGGTTCCAATAGCGTTTTTTCTACACTCTAATTATCATTACACAGTGCTGAGAATTTTTAAAACATTCTGTTATTTCTCTTTCAATAGTGACGAGACTACCTATTTTTGAACGATCTTGGCGAAATCCCTGTTGATCTTTGTTGAAAAAAATATTTGTTTCGAGAGTCCATCGAAGTCGTTTGCTTAATATTATTATTTCTAACACTTTACTCAATGTAAAAATTAGAGTAATAGAATAACAGCTCTCTGGTATAGAAAAGTCACCGTTGAGTTTAAGAATGGGAATTACAGTTGCTTTTCTCTAGCAAGTAGGAAAAACTTTGCTATTTCATATAAAATTGTACTGGACTTGTAAGTATACAATGAAATTGGTAGGGAGATGTTTGAACATCTCATAAGGGATTCCATCAGGTCCACAAGGTTTAAATTTGCATTCACTTAGCGTATCCATAATTTCTTCTAGCGTTATTTCACTCTCATAGTCCTGTTCATCAGTCGAGGAGGAGATATCTGTATTCAAGATTTCACTTTCAAAACTTTGTTTAAATTTGAGGAATTAAGGGTTGTAATTTGAGTTGCTAGAAATGACTGCAAATGCGTGACTTAAATTGTCTGATATTTGTTTATTATCAGTCAGCTTTATATCTGATCCTTTATTTCGAAGGAATAGTATCTTAGATGTTTTATTGGTTCCATTTATTTTATTTATTTCTTCCAAGTTTGTTCTAAGGTGCTTGATGGTTTAATGAGGATATAAAATCTAACCATGATTTGCGTTTCCTTTCTTTTATTGTTTTGCGTGCCAAAGCTCGCGATTATTTGTACGGTATTCTGTTTTCGGAGATGGAAAACTGACCAGCTAAATAGGTGTGCACTTCTGGGAGAAGTTATTGACAAGTCAATTCTGCTAAAGGTGCCGTGGGTAAGATCGAAGTGCGTAGCTTGGGAAGAATTAACTAATATTAAGTTTTGATTTAGTAATATGGATTCTATAAGTTTCCCTCTTTGGTCAGTTTTCTTACAGTGGTGACTATTAAAGTGACCCAGAAGTATGACAGATGATTGGTTTGTTATAGCTGGAAGGTCTTGGAGTTTAAGCTTATAGCTTTTAGGTAAGTAGATATTGCATGTACAGACAGGAGTTGGCATTATTACTTTTACTACTACTGCTTCAAAGGGAGGTACTAATGGTATTTTTTATGAATTACGTTTAATGAAGACAGCTAGTCCACCACTGGCGTGAACTGCTGTTTCTCTGTTCTTATAATAAGTTGAATATCCAGGTACCCCGGAGGTTCCCTTGTAATATGGCACAGCCCATTTTTGTGACATGTATCAAAACATAGAAAAATGAAGACAAACAGCAAGCTAGATAGAATTACATGGAGTTCCGAGAACTTCTGGTGTTCTGGATTTGTTAATTTCTACACTAAGCTTCTTTTCAATACGAATGAATCTAATTTCTTTATTTGTTAATGAAGAGTAGATTTTTTTGATAGTGTCCAACAGACTGTTCAAGTTATTTGTGCAATTGAGAGCTATGGACACTATAACTGACATTCTTTTTGCGTTTTGTAGAAATTCTCGAACTGTTGGAAGTCCAAAATATAATTTTCTGGGTTTACTTCTATTAATGTCGTAACAGGAGAGAACTGAACACCAAGCATCTCTGTAGTATCTGTTTTAGTTCTCTTATGTATATGTTGGATCTTATTTTGCATTACATTGCTTGACTGCTGTTCGTTGCTAACGATGAGTCTGAGAGGTATTGCTGCTCATTTTCTGTGTGCTGGCTTGAAGTAGAAATAGGCCTTGTAACAGGAGCATCCTGGTATTACATTTTTTTTATTCCACTACTCTGAGCTGCTTCCCTTGGGGTTAGATTTTTTGAGATTTCCAGTCCTGACATTGCTATCCATTCCATCATTGAGGTTTTCTTATTCTCCTCAGTTAATTTACCGTCAGAATCTTGAAGGCTTGGTTCTTGAGTTAGAGTGTCCTTTGGATGGATTCTACTCGGATTTTTTTTTAGGATTTATATTCCTTGTTTTGTCCGGAATTTCTTGGTCAGTAGCAGTTCCAAGGACGATTTGCATTGCTTCGCAAATTGGCCTCCCATTTTACAAGGGAAACAGGTTGGAAAAGCAAATCCATTATGTGGTACTTTCAAGTTCTATTGGCATGGATTCAGGCAATTTATCAAAATCATCGGGTTTTACATAAAATTCTCAGCGGAAGCTCATTATGTGGGTATAGCGTGGTATAGATATCCCTGCTTTGATGTAGAACATTGCAGAAGCTGTTTCAATACCTTTATTCCAAAGATTTTCCTCAATTACAATCTTAAAAAATCTGATGTGTTGCACTCAAGTGACTCTCTACTCTTGCGCATACCATTCTTACAAACTCTTATTCCTATATCTTCTTCGTCTTAGTTGAGATAAACATTTTTACAAATTATCTCATTGCTTATTTCCTTGTAGCTACAAGGGGAATATTAGAATATAGTAGGCTTTGTGCGATTGACGAATCTTTTTAAGCATTGAGACTCCGTTCTCTTTGCACACATAACATAAAAATGAACAACGATGTTTCATTTCACGAAAGTTTTAAGTTTTCCGAAACTCACACATATAAGAAGGAATATCTCCAAAATGGTTCAGTCAACAAGAAAATTTATTGAGACATAAGTTGTGTGCTTCAGCAAGATCTACATTTTTGTATAGTATGATTTGATGTATCTCTAACGGTTTACCAGTTATGCAAGTCATCCAGAATAAATACGACTACAGGGGCTATAACCAGAAAATTCAAGATATACATTTCATTTTTCATAAAAATATCTCAAACATACGACATTTTAATCAAAATCGTTAGAGCCATTTTCAAGAAAATCAAAATTTCCGAAAAATTTTCCATGTAAAGGGTAGTTTAGGGTGGGGCTATTTTCTTCAAAATCTTCGTGTCGCATCCTTGAATGACAATAAACTCAAATACCAACTTTGGTTTTTAACCCACTTTTCATTTTTGAGTTATGCTGTCCACAGGCTGACAGACACACACACACGGACCTTTTTCTAAAACTGCTTTTTTTTTGGATTCAGGGGGTCTCAAAACATGTATTTCTGGTGAAATCTCGACATCGAATTTTTGGGTGGAATACAATACTTCCCCTACTTACTAGTAGAGATAGTAAAAAGGCAGCTTTTGATGCATTTTGATGTCTATATCTACTTGGTCTTATTGTTACACAAGTTATTTCCTTTTCCTCCACATCTGCGTTTTTTTCAAATTGCCTCCTTTAATTCCTCATCCGTAGCTGTGGGACCTATCCCATAAATGAAAATATTAGTTTCCTTTCTTGCTCTACCTACTTCAATTAACTTGTTATTTTTTTTATTTTTTTTCAAAATCTAGTCTCTGAGAATATTTGCCTTCTCCACTCCCTCTACTGATAGGACCAAATCCTCTTTACCGGGTTTTCTAATACTCCTTATTTTCACATCCAGTTTTCCTATATCAACCCCTTGCTTTACCATTTTCGGTGTTTCTACGTAGTTTGAATTACTACCGTTTCTTCGTCTTGCTCGTTCCTCCGCTGCACCAACTGATTTTGCTGCGGTTTCATGCCATACTGACCTTTTCACACCTTATCAGGCACCAAATACTTTATTCTACTACATCTGAACATTCCTCCAGAATGTTTCTTGTGTATTCTCTATTCAGTCCTTCTGCTGAAGCAATTACCATCTCACTTATTTGGTGACAACATTATTGGCTTCCACTGAAGCAAGACTGAATATAAAGATTCCATATCGTTGACGGCTCCCACATTTACCATGAACGGTAACACATAAAAATGATACCGGGAGGTATCCTCAACACTTCCTCTACTACTACAATTTTTTTTGCTCCTTTGTAGATATTAAACCTTGCCTTGTTCTAAATTTCAACCTATTATCCTATAAATTCAGGATGGATTTATTTTAACACTCCTCCTTCCCCCGAATCAACTGGTTTTGCCACCACAGCAACATCATAACCATAAGTGGTAGTGCTAATAGTTGTGGTAGTAGTAGTGCTAGTGGTGATCGTAGCGGTGGTGGTAGTGGTAGTGTTAGTAGTGGTAGTGGTAATTCTAGTATAATTTTCCTCTCCCAGAAATTGTGCAGTAAAGATAAGGTACTAAATATCTACATTTTGGTATTGCGTAATGGAAAAAAATAAGAGAAAGAGCTAACACGGGGCTGTTGAGTATTACATATATGGAAAAAGTATACAAATCAATTAAAATAAAATAAAATTGCAAGCGTAGCACTAAACACACACCTTGAGTCTTGAGAACAATAGAACCCCGACTCCTATGTATCCTGGTCCCGCTCTTCCATTCTCCATGGCAATTAACCTCTTTTGCCCAATCTTAGCTATAAATGGCCCCAGTATGTAGCATTCGTCGTCCAACATTATGTACATCCAGCCAAGCCTTTATTCCCTATAGGAATCCAGAAACTGCCTTGTAAATATTGCTTTCTTAATAATTCAGTTTCGGTATATCACTCCAGTTTCCCCTTCACCCTATATTCTCACCACGGTGTCATCAATTAATTTTCTGTCTTTCCAGGCGCCCAATTACGGATTGTTTGATATCACTGCTTCATGTGTTTCCTTAGCTATGCAGGAAATGCCAACTGGCTCAGATTGCTTAGAACCCTGTATCGCTGGTTTATCGTCCTGGTTATGTCCCATGAATCTCTATTATGAGTAGAAAATTGGGACATATGTATATCGAGGGTATCACAAAAGCTCTAAGGATTTATAGTAAAGACTTGCCCATACTTTCAGAGAAGCTTGACTATCTAATTAACAAAATTCTTCTGCTGTTGAAAGTAGAACATTTCTGCATATTGTGTTGCTCCCCAAGATAAGAGCCAATAATGTGCCTGCTGTGAGTTATTGGAAAATAACATATTTAAGACACTCTAGAAAATGCTTCCGGCCATAGCAGGTTCCTAGCAAGCCTATTTTGGAAGCGCCCCATTGTGACTCTGAAAATAAATTATCTTTTCTTAAGAACACTGGAACTTAATATTATATACATATAACCTTAGCTTTTAGGATAGAAAACAAATTATCTATTACTTGTCTACCATCAACATTTTTGACTATGATAATCCCCTCGACAATGATGAGGTAACCAGATGCGGTCACGTGCCCTGTCGGGGCGATGTCATTCTAAATCTGAAGGGAAGTACGTGTTTAAAATTCAGCACTTTTAATTACACAAGTCCTTTTTTCTTGCCATTTTTCATCCAGTGTGCTCGAGGACAATTTGTTCTCTGAGACAGCTAATCTGTCTGCGTCACCAACTTGGCTCATTTTTGTTACAGGGGAAAAAATTACATACGCTCTCATATTTTTGCAGAGTATACCTGCATTAATTCATTTAAGGTTTATGTGCCTCCACTTTATTAACATAGGAACATGACAGGTTGTTTGACTCCGGCACGGGATACTGATGGATTTTAGAATAAACAGTTACTTTTAAACCAACATCGTCTATCCGCAATCAATTTAACTTTTAATTTTTTGCCTCCTATGATAAAAGAAGAAGAGTTGTATTCCACCCAAAAATTCAATATGAAGATTTCATCAGCGGTGCATCTTTTGTTGTGTACTGAACACTTCCTTCCAAAAATGAGAAAATTTCCCCGTGCATGCTGTGAAATGCATAATTCAAAAACGATAATCTTCTGTATATTAATTTCATGCTTCACTCCAGCATGTTTCCAGTACTCAACACTGAGACTGTAATGATAGCTATCTCTCTATCTCATACTATCCTTCGCATGGAATATTTCCTTGCTATTTACTTTCCGAAAAGTGCCTCAAACAAATATTGATAAAGCATCATATTTTGGAGATATTGACATAAAGAGTTTTCTGTGATTATCCTCTTCCTTGGAAGGCTCGTTATTAATATTACAAAGAACCGAGCGGGATGTCCCAGACAGTAATGTCTGTGGCCCACATTTGAAGGACACGGTTCGACTCCCTCAGTCAACCCTTCTGACCGTGTTTTTTTTCGGGTTTTGTCCTGGGTTACTCAGATGAATGCTGGGAAGGATATTTACCTTACATTACCCGAATAACTCCCTTTCATTTCTCTCTCTATCCCGTCTTTCCCCATAGGATGTGCTGTAGTGGATATTGCGCTCTGAAAATACGGTGTTTGGCTGAGGGGAGGCGCTGTGATTGGCTGGTTGCCCGTCCGGGTAACTGATTGATCAGCTAGATCTGACTCGGTCGTGCGCTCTCTGTGCCGATCTGGAACTACGTCGGGCTGAGGAACTGCCTCCACCTGTTAGGGACCCACCGCAGTAGTTCTACCTGTGATAAGTTCTGGCCACCTGCAGGATACTTTCATATCATCCTCCCTGTCGGAATCCCTGCCGTGACAGAGAAGAAAAGACAAAAATATTACAAAGAAAGACAATTAGTGTGTATATGTTCTAGTGTGCATAAAGAGACTCACAAAAACCACTCAAGCGATTCTGACAAATCTTTCGCCATTAAAACACGCAATTCGTTCTGATGGACATGTGCCTATTAAACATTTTATAATTTTATCTCATTAATTACTAAAATATTAGAAATGCCTTACCAAGTGCCTGTACTTGAATAGAAGCATATTGGAGTTATAAAACAACAACCTTTCAAAGAAGTCTTTGACCTTTAGTTGAGAATGGTATGGAGTATAAAATATGTAGATTATTACGATTTAGCAGTTAAGACACGGCAAAACAAAGAGAATCGAATCTGTTTATAACGCTACGATACGCATGTGACACCAATCTCATGTAAAAAGCTTTGCTTTATTTCCATTGTATCTGTGGTGTAATGCACTGTGTTAGTAGAGCGTTGCTAAGTCATATTACGAGAAAGAATTAGAATTTATTAGAATTCAGTGGACTGATATTTTAAATTAACAAATGAGAAGATTGCTTTCATCGATAGACTATTATGTCATTTCCATAAAGGTTAATTTGGTGGCCTGGGAGTGAGGAATCTTCATATTCACCATCTTCACCTCTATTCGTTGTATGTGTTATGGGTATACTTATGTGAAAAAGGCATACCTTGTGTGTTATTAATACTTATGGGACCAAAGAGAAAACACAAATGTTTAAAACGTCACCAACTTTGATTATCTAAAAAATAGTCGATAATTATCGACCATTTTTTAGATAATCAAAGTTGGTGACATTTTAAACATTTATAATTGTTCTTCGGCCAAAGAGTACTTATAGGCTTTCCCAGAACTTAAAAGACTGTCGGGGCAGCTCAAGGAAGTCGGACGTTTCAGCAATGCTTCACATCCTTTTGCATGAACTTTGTTACAAATTGTGCCATACTAATACCATCTTCTTTTAGAAGATACATAGTAAAATCTTGACATTTCTTGCAGATCTTTCCAGAAAAGTTTATCAACTATTATCATCTCAGAAACAGTGCAGTCTTGTTACTAAGAAAGCATTGTGTTCATATTATCACAAAGTAATTGTTTACTGACCCAGAGCAAAGCAGACAAGTTCAGGAATTGCTGAGTGGCAATGCTTAATCTCATGTTTTTGTAAAAACATGGACTATAATTTGATAAAAAAGCAATTGAATAGGGTGCGTAAAGGTAAACGTCTACATATCACGGAGGGACCTTGAAACCGAAGCAGAGCACTGCACATAAGCCAGTGTGGTCCTTTGTACTACGAATGCAACACCTCGGACAAAGGGATGAAGGAGAGACCCGAAGGGCAACGTGATCCGAGAGCATGGAAGGAGTCCCTAACTGTTCCAGACGCATGCTGCTCACAAGCCTCGAGATCCCCCCCACCGGGGGGTACCATAAAGGAAGCCACTAACAGAGGGTGGGTACGTCAACAGTCTAATCAACCTCAAACGCAACACGCCGAACACCGTCCCCTGGTCATTCAACCCTGAGACAGATAATGATGAAGGAAATGATGGAAATGATAGTCTTGGTAAAAGAGAAATGACTCAAGTATTCTCTTGAAAGCAGAAAAACCATGGTCAGAATGGCCTGTCGCCGGGAATTGAACTTGGGACCTATCGAATACAGCTTCACACGTTACCGCAGAGCTATCTTGCTCGGTGAATGGGGTGGGAATTTTTATGAAAGCAGATGGATTGAGAAGCAAATCGATGCTGATGTTGGAAGGCTGTTGTGGTTGTGTAGGTACTGACAGGTTTTCTTGGCTAAAGGTGTACAAATAGATTAATGACGAAATAAAATGATGCAGTTTTGTTGTTTAATTTGCGGACTTGTGGCCAGACTTTCCTGAGTTCGCAGGTACCTCATCCTGTTTCACCTGGTAATTCTTTCCCCTTCTGTTGGAAACGGATCAAAAACACGGTACTTTCCTTGGGGGCTTCAGAACGTGTAGAGGCAACAAAAACATGCAGCATATCACTAAAAACACAGCACGCTAATGTTTTGAAAACGCTTCGCTGGTTTGGTAAACATGGCAGGCTAGACGTTGTATTGTTTCTGGGTTTGTACTGCCAGAGCCAACACTGTTGCTTTTTTATGTTAGAAACATTCACTTAGGCGTTTGTTTCAACAATCTGTTGTTTCTAGATAGGCCCCTACGGCTCCCCATTTCCAGGAATGGTAGCTACTAGCTGCAGCAATTTCGCTGAATACAATCCTATTTGTTCCCTCAACCAATGAAATAAAACGCTGCCATTGTTTTATATTCCTTTCCACGGTTTGAACCCTTTTTACCCAACAGCAAGGCAGCTGCACAAATAAAACTTTTACAGGTCCCTGGAAAAAAAAAACTGCATACTGTAATTGCTGTTTCTATTTGAGTTTCCCAGTATACGTAACGTTTTATAAAATCAAATTATTCCGACCGGTAACCAAAGCATTTCTGGAAAATATAGAGGATAGACTTGAGCCTCTGTGTATTTGTCTGTCTGTGTGTGTGTGTGTGTGTGTGTGTGTGTGTGTGTGTGTGTGTGTGTGTGTGTGTGTGTGTGTGTGTGTGTCTTGCAAAACCAATGTGTGATTCTGCAGTACCTTTCGGATGTGGTGATGGCCGTTTGCTTCACAATTTGTTCAGAAACTTCCCCATCCCTGCTAGTTCATCACAGAGTGCACTTTTTGTTTTTTGCTTTGTCTACCATATTGTACTTACGAGTAGTAAGTAGAGTAAATATTTTATTTCACCCAAAAATTTGATGCTACTAATTCACCGGAAATAAATGTTTAGAAATTCGCTGAATCCAAAAAATATTGTTAGAAAACGTCAATGTATGTGTGTGTCTATCTATCTGCCTGTCTGTCTGTCTGTCTGTCTGTCTGTCTGTCTGTCTGTCTGTCTGTCTGTCTGTCTTTGTCTATTTGTCTATAGCCAGTCCGTCTATCTGTGTGTCTATTTGTCCAACTATCTATCTGGCTCTATCTGTCTGTCGGTTTGTCTGTGCATCTGTATATCTGCCTATGTGCCCGTCTATCTGTCTATTTGTTTATCTGTCTCTCTGACTCCGTTTGTGTGTCTGTATGTGCATAGCATAACTCAAAACCGAAAAACTTGGTATTCAAGTTCAGCATCTTCCGAGGGCACGTCACGAATATTAGATTGATAAGAAACCTCCATTCCAAACTACCGTTTACATGGAAACATTTTCGAACATTTTAGTTTTCTCAAAATGACTCTGACGACTTTGATTAAAATGCCATATCGTTACTGTTACTCCAAGACCTCGTAGCTCCAGAAAACATTTTCATTTCAGTGGAAGGAAACATTAATTAAACCAGCAGAACTAGGGAGAATTGATGCAAAAGGCAAAATGCTAGAAAGGGTAGTCAAATACTGGATCAGAATAAAGCTATTGGAGGAAAATGTTATACTTAAAACAATGAATGCTTGTAGAGGAGAAAATGCGGGGAAAGAAAGTTGGGTGCATAAGATACAGGCAACATTGATAGAAATAGGAATGGGTGAAACGTACATAAATAATTAAATAAACAGAAGTAACGGTTTCTAGAAAGAAATTAGAACAAGGGTAGGGGCTATTGTAAAGTAAGTGTAAGTGGTTTTAAGGAACAATTGTGACTCGTAGATTATAGCTGCTTAAAATGCAATAGGGATGAGAAAGATACATCAAGACATGAAACCAAAGAGGCCAGAATGGGATGTACAGTCCGGTGCACGGAAATTTTCCGATGCTGTCAGTGTTTTTTTTTTGGTGTGTTACCTTATTTGATGTTGGCATAAACTTTTCTCCAGCCATGTTCAACACCAGTTCTGGCTGTGCCAATCTCTTGCATCAAAGTCAAATAACACAAGCAATGACCGAAGAACAAGGGGCGTGCTCGAGGTGCGTAATGCAAGGGGAGAGGTGGTGGAGGAATTTAACCCGCGTGGAACGATTGTCACCATCATCTCCTGGCTGTGTCCGTCGCTCATTGGTTTGATGTTATAACTCTGGGATTCGGTTTCGGGAACCAGGGAGAAGGAGAAGGGGTGGGTCAGCTTTGTTGAATATATTTCCTCTATACTATACATGCCATTTGAAGTGAGCAAACGATATGGATAACAAGCCGAAGGTAATTACGCTTGTTGATCAAGGATATAACCCTGCAAGGGCTGCGGAGCTATATGGAGTGAACTGCCTCAAACTGGTGGAAGAAATACCGAGAACCGGAATACTAGACACGGGGATTAATTACTAGAACATTATCGTCTTGTATTTTCCCCTAATGTTTGTCTGCATGACGAAAACATGCTTTCGTATGCTCGGTATAGTTTGTGTAGATAGAGCTCAAGTTACAGCTTTAAATTATTTTGTAATGAAATGACATGATTCAAAATAAATACGCGCAATGTGGGGTTCAAGTTAATACATACATAATAAAACAGATAAATCTGCCTCATCCCCCATTCCCTTCCCAAGAAAACTACACAAATCTGAGAAGATTCATTATTCGAAAAGGATTGGCAGTCTGGCGTTTGCTCCTATCCCCAATAACCGCTGATAAAATAATCAAAGTCCGACGAGACACATTCTGAATTCTATGTTTCAATGTATCTTAAACTGTCTGGGCTTCTGGTTAGCCTCCGCCATCGCGAAAGAGGACGCCTTCCTATCGCTGACAGGGGTTTGAACTGGGGGCGTGGTGCTATTCACTACCAACCTAAACAGCTGTTCCTCATATCGGAAAGTTTCCGTGCACCGGACTGTTAATGGGCGAGGACAGGTGTAATGAACTTAAGTGGCCTAAGAGGGAGAAATATATTTCAGTTAACAGACAAAATAAAACAATGAAGAGTTAACTGGAAGGAACATGTCGATAGTATGAATGATAGCCACATCCCAAAATTAGTTTCAGATTACAAGATATTAGGTAAAAGAAATACTGGTAGACCAAGAAAAATATGGATAAAACACTTTAAATTATATGAGACTGGAATGAGCGAGCCTTGGTGGTTTAAACCATGAAATGTTGATAATAATTGACATTATGTTCTGGAATGCGATGATACGGAAAAAGAAAGGGAGAATTTAAAACTGGAGGATTTAGAAAAAAAAAAAAATAATAGAACTAAACTTTTGGAAGATTCTTAACTCAAGACAGATTGAAGAACTAAGGTTAAAATGATTAAAAAATGTGAACCAAATTGGAAAAAATACGGAAAAAGGGTAATGAGGTATGAAACCAAATAGTAGTTACATTGTACTTCATTATATATATATAGACACACAATATAATGTTAAATATAAGGGTAAGAAATAAAAAAATCTGGCGGGACTATACTGTTTATAATGGTAACTGGATTACACAAATAAAAGTAACGAAAAATAAGCATAACTTCTCGAATATTCGTGTCGACATTTTATAAATAAAATTGTACTCAAAATGTATTAATTATTTATATTATTTTTATTTCGTCTCCATTAAATCGCTTCTTTCTGGATAAAGCAATTAAATATCTATATAACATATTTTCTAAGTGAGATGTAAGGTACGTTATTTGTATTTCAAGTGTTATTCTAACAATCAGTTTGGTCATTCATTATGTGTGTATATATAGTATGCATATATAAATATGCCATTTTGGGATTCGTAATAGCATATTATGCATGTAAGTAGCAGTTATTAGTAAAAATAAAAATTATACCAACATTTCCGGTAAAAGTTCTTACGAGTCTTTGCTATTTCGATGTCTAATAGCAGTCATATGGAATAACACTGCATTCTCTGAGTGTTTCTTTGTATCTATTTTAAAGTAAGTAATTATTTTTTAACAAATACTGGATTGATGTGACCCTTTCTGCACAATTATGCTCCTCTTAACGAAGAATCAGAACTAAAAAAAGAAGAAAAAAACACGTTGCATAATTATAAGCACTAAGCGAGCTTTATAATGTGCCTTGCCGTTCATTTGTTTCAAATACAAGGCAAACGTTACGGGAAAAATTAATTAACTAAGGCCCATGTTCTACTGCAGGCTATGCTTTATGAACATAATTAATTAAGGTAAATCCCTGCTTACGGCACGTTATTTGCGGCGAAACAAATTAGGGAAGCTGGGACTAATGAAAAAAGCAAACACTATTAAAGAAAAACAAACACGTTTTAGTTAATAAGCCTAATGTTATAAAATTCTACACATGGAATTATACATTTCAGCTTTATTCAACATAAAACCTCTGGTAAAATGAAAAGGCAAATAATCGTGCAGAAAATTCATGCTCTAATGCTTTAAAAGTCTCAGAGAGGTATCGCAGGTCTAATTAAGGGAAAAACAAGGAAAAGAAAAACACCATACGTACATACAAACAGAAAAACTGGTACTTATAAACATAATTTAAGATGACAAGGTTGAAAACAGACACAAAGATGAAGCAATTATAAACATAAAAAGTTTATTTAATTCATTGATATGTGACAGCTTTGATAAAGGTGACAAGCCACACTATGAAAAATTATGAGTAAAATAGCTGATGCGGTACAGTCACATAATTTTTCCTAACCGTTACATAGTCGCAGGCTTTGTAACTACGTTACATAGTTGCTTTCTTTGTAACGATTTTGATTAAAATGCCGCATGTCTAGCATAACTTCATTTCAAAGGAAATGTAGAGCCCTAATGACCAAATTATCGACGGGCCCTTAAATAACATTTACTCACTCACTCACTCACTCAATCACTCACTCACTCACTCACTCACTCACTTACACACTCACTCACGCACTCACTCACGCACACACTCACTCACGCACACATTCACTCACTCACTCACTCACGCACTCACGCACTCACTCACTCACTCACTCACTCACTCACTCACTCACGCACTCACTCACTCACTCATTCATTCACTCACTCACTCACTCACTCACTCACTCAAAGTAAATATATATCTTGAATTTTCTGGGAATAGCCTCTGAAGTGCTGATAAATAATAGGTAAATTCTAAAATATAGAATCTTACTACACAACAATGTAGATCTCGTTAAAGCACACAACTTATATAACATTTTTGTGGAATTAATTATTTCCGATATATTTTGCGTTGTTGGTTTGTACTTCGAAACTTAACCAGGCGCCGGAGTAGTTCAGTGGTTTCATTCGCGGCTCTCGTGCTGAGGGTCCGTGGTCCAATTCCCGGCTCTGGGGTGGCTATTTTAAATTGGCCATATCCAAGCCTTCACCTCTGACAGTTTATGTAAAATATCACCCAAGGTCAAACGTGGTTCGGAGTTCACCGTAAAAGCTGTAGGTTCTCTCATTCCACCTCCATCCTCACCATCGCAGTACCATTATAAGTAACGGACTTCGCCCTCTGTATTCCTCTACCTCAGAAATTGATCCGTCATCGCTTGGTGCAATGAACCTAAGCCGAAGGGTCATGGACCATATGGGAAGTCATTCTTCCTTTTCCCCCTCGTGGGAAAAGGCCGAGAATTTTAAAGCTGTCACACAGCAATAGGATCTTTACCTATTGTATTGTACAATGTAATGTAAATGTGGATTGGAACTCTACTTGAACTAGCTATAGCTGAAATTCTGCAAGAAATTAAAAAAAATTAGTTTATGGCCAAAGATACTTTGAACTATTAGCCTTAAATACTTATGGTGGCTTTTGTTGACAGAGCCCTTTAAAGCTTCAACATGTTACGGTTTAAATGCCCTAGAGCACAAGGGCTTTTATTTATTTTCAATGCGTTTTACTCGACTTCGACTTTCCTTACCTTTTGCATATTAAAAATGTTCCACATGATTTTGTAACTAATCTCGGTCACACTTTCAGCACAAACTCAGAGTGAATATAAAAAATCTGATGTGTTATACTCACAGGACTTTCTCTACCCTTGTACTAACCATTCTTACCAACTCTTATTCCTACATCTTCGTGTTAGTTGAGATAAACTTTTGCAGACATTATTATTGCTTATTTCCTTGTAAGTACAGTAGACCTTGAGCGATATTCAAATCGTTTAATGCTTAGAGATTCCGTTCTTTTTGTGCAGCTAAGATATAAAAAGTGAATAACGACCTTCCATTTGAGGGAAGTTTAAGTATTCCAAAACTCACACAAATAACAAGAAACGTCTCCGAAATGGATCGCTTCACAAAAAACTTCATTTGGACATAATTTCTGTGTTTTAGCGAGATCTACATCTTTTTACGGTAAGACCTGGTCTATCTCTTACGGTTTACCAGTTATACAAAAGTCGTCAAGAGTAAACACGACTATATGCGCTATAGCCAGAAAATTCAAAATATACATTTCATTTCCCATAAGAACATCTTAAACATGTGGCATTTTAATCAAACTCGTTAGAGCCATTTTCAAGAAAATAATTTTCGACAAATTTTACATATAAAGGGCAGTTTAGGGTGGAGGAATTTACTGAAGATCATCTTGTCGCATCCTTGAAAGATATTTAAGTTAAATGTGGTTTTTAATCGACTTTTCGTTTTTGAGTTACGCTGTTCACAGGCGCGCGCGCACACACACACACTCACACACGCATGAACCTTTTAATGAAACTGCTTTTTTTAATTTAGCGGGCCTCAAAATATATATTTCTGGTGAAATCTCGACATTGAATTTTTGTGTGGAATACAATACTTCCTCTACTTACTATACCTAGTAGAGGAAGTAATCATTGGTACATGGTTTTTTGCTACACTTTTAAATTGCTCAAAATATGGCATAATTCATTAGAACACCGAGGATGAGTGAGTGGAGATTAAGGGCCCGTCGACAACGACGTCATTTTAGCCCACCGATGGTGAATACCGGTATTCGTGGTGGACGAAGCAGTGTCTGGATGGCTTTTCTTCGGGTTCTCCGGTTTCCCTCGCCACTCATTCCTACACTGTTCCATCATCACCTTTCCAATCATCCATTTCGCGTGTATTTTATATCGCCTTCCTCCTCACTCTTATATCTGGTGCTTGGCTGAGCACGCGCTTCCATTCTTCACTCTGTCTGCCATCTGCTCCCCGACATGCGTCTGACACTAGGCACACGCTCCTAAGTCCTAGGGAGTTGTCAGTCCTCCATACGGGGAGAGGTATTTAAGTAACAGTAGTAATTTTATTTTTCTATATTTATGCTTTCGTTTGGAACACGTTATTAATTAGCATAATTAAGGTAGAATGTAATTGTTTTCCCAGAAAGCATTAAAGATATTTGCATGAAACTTAAAACGCGCTTATAATCAGGTAGATCACTATGTGACATGATATTGTAAATCATATAAACAAAAACGGCAAGATTTCGAAATTTCACCTTTGGGTAGCCATACCAATGAGTACAGAACTTTTCTGCTGTTTTAGAATAGTCCAAACAAGAGTGAGCGGAGAAAGTCGTATGATTTCTCTGGTGAAATATGTATTGAAATAATAGGCTTTGTATTATTATTTTTTATTTTCCACTTAATGTCTATAACCTTTCCATATGATATATTGTATTTCAGTTTTGAATTTAAGCGATACTCGAGCTGTTTGATGCAACCGAACAACTGAATAATCATGATGATGATGATGATGATGACGACGACGGATCTTGCGCAGTTATATGGACACTTAATAATTAAAGTTTTAATATTTCATTTAGCAGTGAAGACAATTATTTGAAGATTGGTTAGCATAATGTAATGTAATGTAAATCATAAATAGCAGCTCTATTTCTACTTGTGTAGTCTCTGGGTACTTAGTTGATGAACTCTATTCTCATCTACTGCAAAAAAATCTTCCAATTTCAAGCACACCGGTTTTATAAAGAAGTTAATGCATAATATAGCAGACCTTTACTTCGTTCTGAAAATTATATTCCTTTTCTTGGTTGTCAAGAAACCTCAGGCTGTGTTTCTCTGCCAGAGTATCCTTTTACTTCAGCCTACTTTCTTGATTCGGTAAGGAGTGCATATTACGTAATAGGAGGAAAACCAGCCTTGTTTTCTGCATTTAATGTGCTAATCATACACTTTTCAAGGTTTTGCTCTACAGTTCAAGTTTATTTGCTCTCGTATTATGCCACTCACTCTTGCTGACTCTTCTGTTTCAATATCAGCATAGTAAGCACTAAAGAACCCGTATAGAATTAAGAGTGTTAAATTTAAGGGCCCGTCGACAACAAGGTCATTTGGGCCGTATAGAATTTGGAGAAATAATGTGAAGCATCATTGCAAGAGTTGCGCAAAGATGCAAAGGTGCATATCACGGAGGAACCGTCCAAGACAGCGAGAACACTTCACATAGACCAATGTGACCCTTTGTGCCTCGAACACGATCCATGGTAGAGAGATATTAAGCAAAGACCCGAAGGGTGACCAGATCTCGGAGACGACCTGTCCAAGTGTGGACGGGGTCCCTAATGATTCCAGATCGAAAGCATCCGACGTTGTTCAAGTCTGTCCATAAGCCCCAGATCCCAGGGGGTCCTTGAGGGAAGCCGCCCACATAGGACGGGTTCATCGGCAGTCTGAACGGTGCTAGGGAAAACACTTCACAAAACACTCCAACAACGTCCAACCGCAACATGCAAAACACCATCACCTGGTCCTTCAATCCTGAAACAGATGATGATCAACAAAACCAACGGTGCAGCAAATTGTGAATAAAAAGCTGCGGTAAAGGAGGAGCCACACTATCATTCGCCTACACTGGGAAAACCACGAAAAACCCATGATCAAAGTTGGAGGTCACGGGGAATTGAACACTGGACCTGCCCACGTTACTGTGGAGAAAGCTTCCTTTGTTAACTCTGCAGTAATGAACATGAAGTAAATGCACTGAAATTTACAAATCCTACATTTTAATGTATTTACATGTACAGAAAGCGAATTTAGAAAAATGTAAGATATATTTATTTAACGAGGCATTCGTAGCTTTCCCTTCTTTCCCACTCTTTACCCCTCTCCACTGACAGAAGCATTCATGCTACTGTCTGGACATTATTATAACTAGGTTTAGTAGGTGAGCTAACAAAAGAATGAAGTTATCACGCTTTGTCTGTAGAGCAGACGGGCAGAACCGCTTCCCTACACTGTGCCCTCACATGCACTACGAACGCGCATAACTTGATTCCTCTTTAATTTAGCTGCCCTACTAAGCCTAGTTATAACCAATGACACGTTGGCATGAAAGGAAGGTATTGATTATTTCTGACGGTTCACTAAATCGTTACTCAACTGTTGCTGGGTTCACAACATGCCGTGCACATCAGAAACTGCACGTGGTCAGATTATGTGTCTATGCCAAACTGTTAACACAGTTCGACAAATTTTAGAAACTGCAAATTTACAGAAATGTAATTAAATTTAATGCCACTCAAGTTTATTGCATAGGTATTAGAAGAAAACATTTTATTCGAAAGCAGGAGCTCTATTGTAATATAACGTAATAGACAAATATAGTTAAAGCTATTTTGATACAAGTTTTAATTCCAGTATAAATATAGGGAGAATTTCTAGAAGGATTAAATGTTTTTATATTTTTCAATATAATATTGCATTACTTTTACTGTAAAGCTTTAAACATTTTTGTGATTTTAAGGGCAAAGTTAAGGCTATTCTTATACCACACAAGCGTTTAACACAATAGATGCTGCTTATTTCAAGCAACACTTACAACATTATCCATAATAGCCATAAGGACCTTAGAGATAAATCTAAACAAAATTAAAACGTGGCTTTTCTACGAGGCCAGGTTTATCTACCTTTACCCCTCCCCCACCTTTCCTTGTCCTCTTTACAGCGCCACGCCTCTAGACCCTATGCGATTGTCAAACAGTGATTGGTTAGTGGTCATCCCTCACTCCTTGCAAGACCCTGTAGATGATAAGAAACTGAGAGATGGGATCCATCTATTGGGGACAAATCTTTCCAATATATACTTTTCTCTTTCTTTAAGCATGAGACAAAATAAACCAAATGCTCTAC